>PJEM01005656.1:0-126012 GCA_004023845.1 Helogale parvula | reverse complement strand
AATGTTCATAGCAGCACTGTCAACAATAGCCAAATCACGGAAAGAGCCTAAATGTCCATCACCTGATGAATGGATCAAGAAGATGTGGTATATATATGCAATGGAGTACTACATGGCAATGAGAAAGAATGAAATCTGGCCATTTGTAGCAAAGTGGATGGACCTCGAGGGTCTCATGCTAAGTGAAATGAGTCAGGCAGAGAAGGACAGATACCATATGTTTGCACTCATAGGTCTAACAGGAGAACAGGAGAAACCTAATGGAGGACCATGGGGAGGGTAAGGGGGAAAGAGAGTTGGGGAGAGAGAGGGATGCAAAACCTGAGAGACTATTGAATACTGAAAATGAACTGAAGGTTGAGGGGGGAGGGGGAAAAGAGGTGGTGGTGATGGAGGAGGGCACTTGTGGGGAAGAGCACTGGGTGTTATTAGGAAACCAATTTGACAATAAACTATTTTAAAAAACCAAACCAACAAAAAACACTGAAAAATTCACATAACTGAACCAAATAAATTAATTATTAATTAAATAAACCTTAAAAAAAAGAACAACTATAGGGACACATGGGTGGCTCAGTAGGTTAAGCATCCGGCTTTGGCTCAGGTCATGATCTCACAGTTCGTGGGTTCGAGCCCCACATCGGGCTCTGTGCTGACAGCTAGCTCAGAGCAGGGAGCCTGCTTCAGATTCTGTGTCTCCCTCTCTCTCTGACCCTCCCCTGCTCACACTCTCTCTGTCTCTCAAAAATAGATTTAAAAAAAATTTTTTTAAACAACTATAAAACAGTTCTGCGGATTAATTCTATAAGGAATCTACTTTAAGGACATTTTAACAGCCAATATCATGACAAGGACAGATTTACAATTACAAAGAACTCATCACAGAAACTGTCTTTAGCAAATTACAAAGCTCAGATAAGGATTCTTGCTACAATACAGTTTACAAAGCAAACACCTAAACTGATTATGATTAACTCTTTCATCTATGTTACAACTCTAAACAGAGACTGTTCTCTCTCCCTCCATCCCTAAGTTACCTAATTAGAAAGAGACCCAGGTTGATCCTATTACAAATCCAGTAATAAACTCATTTGTATTTTTCAGTTTTCTATGAACATACAAGAGTCCTATCCACAGACTCTCAAGTGAAATACAGACAGTGAAGATGAATCTAGGAAACCACAGTACCCAAGTATTCCACAGGGAACAATGAGCTAAAAGGTTCTATGGGGAAGGATACCCTGTGTAGCAAAAACATTTCTGATGCACAAACTGAGACTTAAGGAAACAATCTTATCCCTTAAGCCACTACAGACAAAGCAAAATGTGAAGCAAAATAAACCCAAAAGAGAAACAAAATGAGCACGAACTTACTTAATGCTTATTTACTACGGCACTGCCAGGCATTTTAACTGATGATTTGGCTAACATAGGTTACTGACTCATAAGTATATGCCCATTTTTACAGATGAAAAAAGGAAATAACATTATCAACACTTTATCAGGCACTGCTCAGTGACTAGCATTAGTAATCTCAATAAATTCTTCCATTACCATTCCAAGTTGGTATCTGTCTCCATTTTAAAGATGAGAAAGGCACCTGGGTGGCTCAGTCGGTTACACAACTGACTCCTGATTTAAGCTGAGGTCATGAGCTCACAATTTGTGGGATAGAGCCCTGCATCAGACTCTGAACTGACAGCACAGAGTCTGCTTGGGATTCTCTCCCCCCTCTCTCTGCCCCTCCCCCGCTCATGTACACACATACCCTCAAAATAAACATTTTTTAAATTAAAAATAAATTTGGAGGCACCTGGGTGGTTCAGTCAGTCAAGCACCTGACTTCAGCTCAGGTCATGATCTTGTGGTCCATGAATTTATTTAGAGACCTGTGTTGAGCTCTGTGATTACAGCTCAGACATGGGGGCCTGCTTTGGATTCTGTGTCTCCCTCCTCACCCTCTTGCCCCTCCCCCACTTGCAGTCTCTCGAAAATAAATGAACATTAGAAAAAAAATTTTTTAAATAAAGATAAATAAATAAATGAAGGGGTACCTCGGGTGGCTCAGTCGGTTATGCATCAGACTTCAGCTCAGGTCATGATCTCACGGCTTCTGAGTTCAAGCCCTGCACCTGGCTCTGTGCTGACAGCTCAGAGCCTGGAGCCTGCTTCGGATTCTGTCTCCCTCTCTCTACCCCTTCCCCACTCGCACTCTATCTCCCAAAACTAAAATAAACATTAAAAAAAATTTTTAGTAAAAACAAATAAATGGACCAGAAATGCTAAAGGTGACATAGTGATGGTCCCAATTTTTAAGCTCACTGACTGGAGCAGCCACACTTATCCCTCACAGGCTATGCTTATAAATCTCATTCTAATCACATCACTCTTTCAAGTCACAAGTTTTCATTTTAAAAACTAGAAAATCAAAGAATCAACTCTCAATTATGGGAAGACATTCTCCAGGTTTTAACAAATTTCTTGTCTATATTTTACTTGCCCTGTGACCATTTCAGCATGCCATAGCACCTCTAAGACAGAGTGTGCAGGTAAATACAGGAGTATATTAACAGCAACCAACCTTGAGCTTTGTTAGAAGTCCCATTCAGAAACACTACATAGAATTTAATTTCTGGTTCAAATTATATTTCTGAAATACCTAAACTTTTTTTTTTTTGATGCTTTTATTTTATGTTTGAGAGAGAGAACACGCGCGCGAGCGAGTGCACTAGCGGGAGAAGGGCAGAAAGAGAGGGAGACAGAATCTGAAGCAGACTCCAGGCTCCAAGCTATCAGCACAGAGCCTGATGCGGGACTCAAACTCACGGACCATGACCCAAACTGAAGACGAATGCTCAACTGAGCCACCAAGCACCCCATTAAACTTTCATTTATTAAACTTTCATTCATATAAACTTTTTAAATTAAAAATAACCAAGAATCAAGAAATAATTTTAACAAAAGAATGGTTTCATGTTGTTTTAAGAAAAAGTACGAATGCATTCCCTGGCACTAAATATTGTTCCATGTGTTAAGTACTATGAGGACCATAATCTCTCTTCAGGACAACAGCTGACTGAAAAAAACTTCCAGTTCATCCCATACTCCAAAGACTAATATCTCACAATTTATGAGTTCAAGCCCCACACCAGGTTCTGTGCTGACAGTTCAGAGCCTGGAGCCTGCTTCGGATTCTGTATCTTCCTTGCTCTCTGTTCCTTGCCCACTCACATTGTCTCTGTCTCTCTCTCTCTCTCTCTCAAACTTTGAAAAAAAATTTTTAATTATTAAAAAAAAAAGGGAGGGGGCCCTTGGGTGACTCAGTTAGCATCCAACTTCAGCTCTTGTAGTCTGTGGGTTTGAGCACCACATCGGGCTCTGAGCTGACAGTTCAGAGCCTGGAGCCTGCTTCAGAGTCTGGGTCTCCCTCCCTGTCTTTGTCCCTCCCGCTCCCTCTCAAAAATAAATTCAAAAACATTTTAATTAAAAAAAAAAAAAAAAAGAAAGCCTTTCATACATGAGAATACCCTGAATAGCTCTGTTCATACTGAAACAAACCAGGAGGTCTATGATTACCTTCAAAATATTCTTTCCCTATAAGTATTAGGTATTTATTCTAACTAGGTCATTAAATGCCACGTTAATTTAAAAAAACTTATCTCTATACAATACAAAATACTGGAGATCAGTCCACACCTCTAACAAAACCACTACATAATTATGAAGCAAAGGCAAAAATCTGCCTATTCTTTATTCTTGTTCCCTTCAGGTGACACAAAACAGATTATTCTGAAAACACTGTACATTCAAAGATTGGAAATTATAATTAGATGATAAATTTACTGTTTACTATGATTTGGGTTACCATTATGCACTTTTACACACACTCATGTTTGACTTTTCAAGAGATCTGTGAAGGTCAGCGGACATGTCCTGTGACAGGTAACCCACAAGAAGAGCATGAATTCGAATCAACTTATTAGCCTTTAAGGAACTCCCAAAGAGGGGGAAAGATGAAAAAAACTCCCTGACCTCAAAAAGTATAAGATTTCAGCCACAAAAAGGAATGACATCCTGATACATGCTACAACATGGAGGAACCTTTAAAATATCATACTAAGTGAAATAATCCAGACACAAAAGGGCAAATATTCTATGATTCCAGTTACGTGAAATACCTAAAACTGGCAAATCATAAAGAGAGAAGGCAGACTGGAGGTTACCAGCAGCTAGAAGGAAAAGGGAATGGGGAGTTACTGCTTAATGAGGACAAATTTTTATTTGGGATAAAGAAAACATTTTAGAAATACTGGTGATGATTGAATAAAATTGTGAATGTACTCAATGTCACAAAATTGTACTCGTAAAAAAAGTTAAAATGACCTAAATCTAAAACCTAAAACTGTAACAACCTAAAACTATAAAACTCCTAGAAGAAAAAATTAAGGAAAAACTTCATGGCATTAGACTTGGCAGTGACTTCTTGACTGACACCAAAAGCATAAGCAACAAAGGAAAAACAGACAAAAGACAAAATCAACAGTAAAAAGACATGTTTGCAAATCATCTACCTGATAAAGATCACTATTCACAATATATAAACTACTTCAGCTCAATGAAAAAAATCACATAACCTGATTTAAAACATGAGCAAAATACTTGGATAGACATTTCTGCAAAGATGATATACAAATGGTCAACAAGCATATGAAAAGATGTTCAATTAACATTAGTGAGAAATGCAAATCAAAACCACAATGAAATAATGTATATAAATGTCCAATCACCATATTGTACACATGAAACCACAATACTGTATACCAACTATGCTTCAATTTAAAAAAAAAACACCTTACGCTCCATTAGGATGGCTACTATTTAAACACCTACACATACACACACGTACGTACGTACACGTGTACACACACACACACACACACACACACACAAACAAATTGGCAAGGATATGGAGATACTAGAACCCTTGTGAATCATTGGTGGGATTATAAAATACTACAATCCAAAGTTCCTCAAAAAAATTGAAAATAGAACTACAATATGACCCAACAATCCCAATTCTGGCTATTATCTTGGTATTATAGTTTAGAGAAGGGTCTCGGAGATATGTGCACACCCATGTTCATAGCAACACTGGTCACAATGGTCAAAAGGGAAACAGCTCATTCCCATCGACAGATGAATAGATCAATAAAAGGTGGTATTTACATAAAATAGAGTATTAATCAGCTTTTTAAAAAAAAGTAATCTCGGGCGCCTGGGTGGCTCAGTCAGTCAGTTGAGCGGCCGACTTTGGCTCAGGTTATGATCTCACGGTTTCTGGGTTAGAGCTCCTAACCTGCGTCAGGCTCTGTGCTGACAGCTAGCTCAGAGCCTGGAGCCTGCTTTGGATTCTGTGTTTACCTCTCTCTCTGACCCTCCCCTGCTCGCACTCTCTCTGTCTCTCAAAAATAAATAAACATTAAAAAAAAATTTTTTTTTAAAGTCATGCTGCAGGGGCGCCTGGGTGGCTCAGTCGGTTAAGCGTCCGACTTCGGCTCAGGTCATGATCTCACGGTTCGTGGGTTCAAGCCCCGCGTCGGGCTCTGTGCTGACTGCTAGCTCAGAGCCTGGAGCCTCCTTCCAATTCTGTGTCTCCCTCTCTCTCTCTCTGACCCTCCCTGCTCGCGGCTCTGTCTCTCCCTATCAAAAATAAATAAACGTTAAAAAATTTTTTTAATTCTTTTTTTTTTTTGCATTTCTTTTTTTTTAATGTTGTATTTAATTTTGATACAGAGAGAGACAGAACATGAGAAGGGGAGGACCAGAGAGAGGAGACACAGAACCGGAAGCAGGCTCCAGGCTCTGACCTAGCTGTCAGCACAGAGCCTGACACAGGGCTCGAACCCACAAACATGAGATCTGACCTGAGCTGAAGTCGGAGGCTTAACCAACTGAGCCACCCAGGCGCCCCAAAAGTAGTCAAATTCTTAGAAAAAGAGACTGGTGGTTACCAGAGGCTAAGCGAAGGAAGAAAAGGAAAGTTGTTTTTTAATCAGTATAAAATTTCAGATATTCCAGATGAAAAAGTTCTGGAGATAAGTTTCTTGTCAATGGAAATGCACTTAATACCACCGAACTACACATTCAAATATAGTCAAAGTGGTAAATTTTATGGGAGTTTTTTTTTACATTAAAAACGTGGTAATATAAAAAATGGTTAAAATGGCAAATTTTTGTTACATATATTTTACCATAATTTAAAAAAATAATATAATAGACCAAAACCACTAAATGGTATGGTATGTGAATTATATCTCAATAAAACTGTTTAAAAAGGAAAATCTGGGGCACCTGGGTGGCTCAGTCAGTTAAGTGTCCAACTTCGGCTCAGGTCATGATCTCACAGTTAATGGGTTCGAGCCCCGCATTGGGCTCTGTGCTGACAGCTCAGAGCCTGGAGCCTGCTTCGGATTCTGCGTCTCCCTCTCTCTCTGCAATTTGTTGGAAATATCCTGAGCCTTGAGAGGAGACTATGCTCCTACTTCCTCCAGCTTGTTCACTGGGGCTTCCAAGTGGTAGGTCTTCTCTCCCTTTGCAAGGCACATGCCACCATCACCTTCTTCTTCTTTTTTTTTTTTTAATTTTATTTTTTGAGAGAAACAGAGAGACAGCGTGAGCAGGGGAGGGCCTGAGAGAGGGAGACACAGAATCTGAAGACAGGCCCCAGGCTCTGAGCTGTTAGCACAGAGCCTGAAGCAGGGCTCAAACCCACGAACTGAGATCATGACCTGAGCTGCAGCCGGCGCTTAACCAACTGAGCCACCCAGGCGCCATGCCACTATCACCTTCTAACTTCTCCCATCTTATTAGGTTCAGCCTCACAGAAAATTAAAGAAGCTGCAGTGATAGTCACAGGAAGGAGGACAAATTTCAGGATTCACCTCAACATTTAGTAGCAGAGAACAAATCTTCATTAAAAAAAAAAAGAGCAAAAAACTGGAGGCACCTGGGTGGCTCAGTCACTTAAACATCCAACTTTGGCTCAGATCATGATCCTGCAGTTTGTGGGTTCGAGCTCCGTATGGGCCTTTACACTGATCGTGCAAACGGAACCTGATTGGGCTTCTCTCTCTGCCCCTGTCTCAGTCTCTCAAAATAAATAAATAAACTTTAAAAAAAAAGGGGGGGGCGCTTGGGTGGCTCAGTTTGGTTAAGCATCTGACTCGATTTGGCTCAGCTCATCTCACCATTGGTAAGGTAGAGTTGGAGCCCTGGGTCGGGGCTCTGCACTCACAGACAGCACAGAGCCTGCTTGGGATTCTTTCTCTCTGGCCCTCCCAAGCATGCGCGAGTCTCTCTCTCTCTCTCTCTCTCTCTCTCTCTAAATAAACAAACTTAAAAAACAAAAAACAAGCAAAAAAAACCCCACTATTAAAAAAAACATACACACACACAAAAACCACAATTTCTTTTACACAGTAGCCATACAACAGATGTTAGGTCTCTGCCCTTCCTTTGCATCCCTTCGTCCAGTCCAGCGTTATGTTTAAAAAAGCAACTCCTCTGTGCCTATGCCGGGTATCCACTGGCCTCACGTGTGCTGGAGCTATTAAAATGTGTTTTAAAATGTTTGTTAAACCACAGCACAGTTTAAAATGTGTTTGTTAAACCATAACTATCATGTGTTATTAAATCTTAAAAACACATCACAAAAACTGTGAGTAGGATAAGCTTATTCTGGTATAATAAACACTTCTCTAGCACATAAAAAAAGACAAGATAAAGACCAAGGACTAATCACCTCTGAGTGATGGGACTAAGGGTGAGTTTCTTCATTTCTTGCTTTTCTGTATTTTTTATAATGAATCTGTAGCTTCTGCAATAAAAAATTAAGTGGAAATCTTTAGAAAAATAAACATTCTGGCTCAAAGTCTCACTGTCTCTTATACCACAGGCACTTTCACACGTTACTGCACTGAAGCTGAATTAGCACCCTCGGAGAGGGGCACATTTCCTCCATTTTGCAGATGAGAATGAATAAACTGAGGCTCAGGACAGTTAAGTGACTTGGTCAAGGCTGTAAGGCTGTACAGCTAGCAACTAACAAAAGCAAGGTTCCCCGGGCCTTTTAACTTCCAGCCCAGGGGCCTTCCCATTCTGGCACATCTTAAAGGGCAGTTTGCATTATTGCTCATGATATTGTTTTTAACCTATGCTGAGACTATTTTAAGAATACTCGCAAAAAAAAAAAAAAATACTCGCTATGTAACTTTGGCCAAGTAAGTCACTTAACCTTTGCGGGCCTCAGTTTCCTCATCCGAAAAGCAAAAGAGTCGGAAAAGATATTTTACCTCTAACAGCCCCACATGCTAATAGATTTTAAGTCTAGATACCATCTTAGAATCAGAAAACCCCATGGGCAAGAATGAATGATTGGAGAAAAGCTATGCTCTGGGCCAGAAACCATTCTTCCTGGAAACAGGTGGTGGACAGTCAAGAGGAAATAAACCAGTGGGGGGACCACCAACTTCCTGGTTAAATCAACAGCAGAAAGCTCCAGCTTTGAAAGCAGAGCAATGCTTCAATATTGGATATTTCGTGACCAGAAACCACGCAGGTAAGTAAAGCTAGAAGAATATAAAAACTGGCATGGGGGGTCATGGGGGGGCTCTGGCAATGGTTTATGCACCCTATGGTAACTTCATGATTTTTCCAAGTAGACTCATTAATATTAAAGCCAAAGAACCCCGGGTGCTTCTAAGTGGAGACGCCTTCTTCCTCACCAAGCATGTGAAGGAGAGACCGAACTTAACTGGGCTCTCTAAGAGACGCCACGCTTGAGGGAAAGAGCCGATCCAACACTTGTGGAAACCGTGAAAGAAAGCAGTTAAACTCTCTCCAATCTACAGAGAAGTCAAAGACAGCGAAAAGACCTTTAAAAAAGATGAAGTTGCTGTAAAGGATTCGCTGAGTGTGTGTAACCTCTTACACTGCAGACATTATAAAACACTGCCGCTATTTAGAATTGTTACACAGCCTTTTTACTCGAGGGTAATAAAAGTACAGCATTAAAACTCTGCTGGAGAGAAAAAAAAAGAGTCCATTTTGCTGAAACAGGCTCCCACCAAAATCTCACCACCTTCCCCTCACCTAGAAGGATGAGCCTGAACCAACAAGAAGCTCCTTAGGACCTGTGCTACAGTCTTAAAAAATTAAAACATCCTGCCCCGAAGACCGCGACCAAGACACCACTGGCTCTAAATCCAAAGCCAGGTCCCCAGGGAAAAAAAGCTCCTCAGTGTGCTCTCCGTGCTCCCGGGTGCGAGATTCCAGCCCAGCTACTAGGCCCCGACTGGGCGAGCACCTGATGTGGGGGGAGGGCGAGCCAAGGCCCTAGCGGATCTGGGGCGGGGAACCGGGGGCTCCCGAGGCTCTTAAGAACAGCCTGCCTCCCCCAACGGCAGGGGTCCTGGCCCTCCCCAGGGGTGGGCACCAAGAACACGTGGGGCGACAGGAGCAAGGAAGGGGTGTCCCGGGCAGACAGCCTGGGTCTGGCACGGTGGCCGGAAAAAAGAGGACGGAGCTATCCCTGGGCGGGGGACGAAGCCCTCGGGGCCCGAAGGGTGAAGGCAAAGGGCGCGGGGGAGAGGGGACAAGGCCACGAGGAGGGCGGGTCTCCCTTGGCGCCGGGGCACGCGCCGGACAAGCGCGGCCGGACTCCCGGGAACGGAGGACCCCGACGCGCGGGAACTGATCTCCGACCTGCCCCGGGGCGCGGGGAAACAGGAGCGGCCGCGCCCGAAGGGCCCTGTGACCCGCGGCAGCCAGGACCGGACCCGCCCCGCGGCGCCTCCCTCCAGCCTCCTTTCCCTCCCTCCCTCCCACCCGCGGCCCGTTAACCTGTGGCCGCCACACTCACCAGCGGCTGCACCTGAGCCCGCCGCTGCCTCAGCTGCTGCCTGCGCCTCCGCAGCCGCCGCCGCCGCCGCCGCCTCGCTGCTGAGGCCGAGTCCCAGGGGAGCCTCCGCGTCCCGCCGCCGCTGCCGCTGCCGCCAGAGCAGAACACCCCAAAATGGCGGCACTTCCGGCACCTACCACCGGCGGGGAGGGCAGAGGAGGAGGGGGAGGGCAGTGAGAGGGAACGTACCACCGTGCTGCCGCCCGCAGAGCAGATCCGAGCGGTGCGCGGCGCACGGGCGAGCAGAGCGCGTGGCGCTGCAGCGCCCCCTCGGGCTGGGGAGTGGAGAAGCAGGCGCGCCGAAGCCCCCGGGGGCTGCGGGCGGAACCGTCAGCCCGGGGAACCGCCGGGGCACATCTCTTTGTCTCAGAGCTCTACCGAAGGGAAGGGTGGCAAGACCTGGCCTAAGACTCTGAAGCTCTCGGCTCTACGCATCATACCCACAGGAGTTCTGGATGACCTGGTGGGCGAGGACCTCAGCTTGGCACTGAATATGCCCATAATAAAATATTTGATGAATGAATGAATGAGGGAATGGAATGGTGCCTGGCCAGCGTTGGGCACAGGACACACCTGCTTCTGTTCGAGCAGACAAGCAACAGGACCCAGGCCTTCTTCCTTCTTTTCTAAGGTGTGGAATGTGAGTGTGTTGCAAGCTTTCAGAACTAGGGGAGTGCTCTCTAGCAGGATGAACCGCTGTGTGGACCGCACAACTTTGCAAAAATCCCTGCAGTGCCATGAAGCTCATAATGGTCCTTATTAAGTGACTGATTGCTTGTGGGGCACTTGGGTGGCTAGATTAGTAGGCGTACTATGCTTGATTTCGGCTCAGGTCTTTATCCCATAGTTGTGAGATGGAGCCCGGTAGTGCTGAGCCCAGAAGCTGCTGAAGAGTCTCTCTCTTCCTCTCTCTGTCCCTCCTCTGCTTGAGCACTCTCTCTCTCTTTCTCTCTCTCCCAAAATAAGTTAACTATAAAAAAAATTCATTAAATTAAATTTTTACAAAATTACACACATATGGGGCACCTGGTGATTCAGTTCGTTAAGCATTCAACACTTGATTTCAGCTTTTTTTTTTTAAGTTATTTCCTTCCTCTCTCTCTCTCTCTCTCTCTTTCTTTCTTTCTTTCTTAGAGAGAGAAAGAAAGCCTAAGTCAGGGAGGGCAGAGAGAGAGAGAGAGAGACTCCCAAACAGGTTCTGCACTGTCCATAGGAACCCAGTGTAGGCCTAGAACCCACAAAACTGTGAAATAATGACCTGAGCCAAAGTTGGTCGCTTAACCGACTGACAGCTTAGGTCCTGATCTCAGGGTTGTGAGTTCAAGCCCAGTGTTGGGGTCCACACTGGGTGTGAGGCCGACTTAAAGAAAAAAAAATCACACACACACACACACACACACACACACACAGAAGACAGTAAAAATAAAGTAAAACTACATACACACACCCATCCTTCCAATCCCACTTTCCTGCTTTGTCTTTATCTAAAGCACTAATCACCATCTGACATAGCATATTTTATACCTCATATTTTACTTATTTTATTTGTAGTCCTCCCCAACCAGAAGGTAAATTCTGAAAGGACACAGGTCTGAACCAAACTGACTCCATGACAGGCTTCAAGTTTCCCCTCTGACCTTGGAGGCCTAGGTGTCGGTTTCTCAGAATCATTAGACAATAAAAGGGCACAGATTGCTCAACCAGGGACCACCCTAGTAACACCCAATCAGAAGCGGCCAGCTAAAATGCTTAACATTCCTAAGGGCAGGCCTAGAGATAGAAGCTATAGATAATCACTTATTGCTTAAGGCTAGTTACACCCTACATGGGGGTCCTTAGCCTACTCTGTAATTGGTTAATTTCAAAGATACTCTAAATGTTGTGATTGGCTCCCGCCAAAAGTAACGAACACTCTAAACAATGTGTATGGTTAAATTCGCTGCCAATGCTGTTACCCGATAATGATTGGATCACTGTACCTATGTCTCAATTTCCTGTAACTCCCCCTTCCCAAATCCCATAAAAACCCTGCTCAGCCCTTGTCCGGGGCTCTCAGCATGGATCCACTGCGCTGGTGAAGTCTGTGAGTCCGAGCTTGAGCTAAGCCCGGCGAATTTAAGCCCGTAATAAAAAGCCCTTTGCTTTTGCATGTGTGACTCGGTCTCCCTGGTGGTCTCTGGTTTTTGGGGACGATATTGCGATCTGGGCATAACAATTCTACAGGGATAGGGATTCTGTCTGTTTTATATCCTCAGGGCCTGGAATAATAATGCTCAATAAATATTGGTTTTCTTAATTTGACATACATATATTGTAAAATTGTTACCATAATAAATTAATACCTATCATCTCCAGTAGATTAAAAAAAAAGTTTTCTTCCTTGTGATGAGAATTCTTAGGATCAACTCTTTTAACTTTCCCATATACCATATCACAGTGTTAACTATGGTCATCCTGTTGTACATTACAGCAGTAGTACTTAATTTACCTTCTAACCAAAAGTTTGTACCTTTTGACCATCTACCTCCAATTCCCCTTCCGCATCAATAAATATTGCTGAATTCATGAATAAGCATACCTATATCTAGGTGCTGGATATGAAAAAAAAAAAAAAGAATTGTTTAGCCTTCAGAAGCTTCCTAGAACCTGCCCATAAGTTAAATCAAAGTAGGGATTAGGGATCACACCCATTTTCTTATTCTCTTATCTCTCTAGGGTTTTGTTTGTTTGTGTGTTTGTTTCAATAGGTATTTTGTGAAGGGCAACCAGAAACGTTTCCCTATTTTATCTCGACTTACTGCTGTTGGCACAGAGGAAGTACCACTCATTGCAGGGTACTAGCGTAACCCTTGCATCTAGTTGCCAAGGAAGACCACATCCTATCAGCCCAAAGCGGTGGGTGGGTGCCGAGGGGGGTGACAATTACATGAAAACCACAAATAGGGGGTGCCTGGCTGGCTCAATTGGAAAAGCATGGGACTCTTGATCTCAGGGTCTGAGTTCCAGTCCTACATTGGGGGTAAAGATTACTTAAAAGAATAAACTTTAAAACAAACAACCAACACATAGTCTCATAGCTTCAAAGGGCTTCACAGCACAGACAAAATACGAGACTGTCCAAATACGAAAAGCTTGAGATACAAACGAGTAAGAAAACCTTCCTATTTTATTTAAAGATTTTATTTTATATTTTTAAGATCTAATTAAATGATTCACAAATCCAGCATCACTCCATCTAGCCAAGAGAGGGGTGTTCCTTATGCCACATCCTCATCCATTCATCCACTGATGGGCACTTAAGTTATTTCCATATCGTGGCTAGCGTGGATAACGCTACAATAAACATGAAAGTGCATATCTCTCCCATATCCTCTTTTCTTTATTTATTTTAAAATTTAAATTCAAGTTTGTTAACATACAGTGTAGTTTTGGTTTCAGGAGTAGAACCCAGTGATTCATCACTTCCATACAACACCCAGTGCTCATACCAATAAATACTCTTCTTAATGCCCAACGCCCATTGACACATCCCGCCACCCAACACCCCTCCAGCAACCCTCAGTCTGTTCTCTGTATCCTCTGCCTCCCTCTCTGTTTCTTATCTTATTTTTCCTTCCCTTCCTCTATGCTCCTCTCTTGTGTTTCTTAAATTCCACATATGAATGGAATCATATGTTTGTCTATGACTGACTTATTTCACTTAGCATAATACGCTCTAGTTTAATCCATGTTGTTGCAAACCAAATGGCAAGGCTTCATTCATTTTGATTGCTGAGTAATATTCCTCTGTGTGTGTGTGTGTGTGTGTGTGTGTGTGTGTGTGTGTGTGTGCCATCATCTTATCCATTCATCAGTCAATAAACATTTGGGCTCTTTCCATAATTTAGCTACTGTTGATAGTGCTGTATAAACATTGGGGTGCATGTGCCCCTTCAAATCAGCATTTTTGTATCCTTTGGATAAATACCTAGTAGGGCAATTGCTGGGTTGTAGGATAGTTCTAGTTTAAAGATTTTATTTTGAAGCAATCTCTACATCCATTGAGGGGCTCAAACTCAGAGCCCCGAGATCAAGACCCACAGACTCCACCGAATGATACAATAAGGCACCCCTATTTCATTTTTTGACTTCCAAATTAATTAACATTTGTTTAAAAATAAATGAATGAGGGGTGCCTGAGTGGCTCAGTCAGTTAAGCATCCAACTTCGGCTCAGGTCAAGATCTCACGGTTCCCGAGTTTGAGCCCTGCACTGTTGGTGCAGAGCCTACTTGAGATTCTCTCTCTCCCTCTCTCTCTGCATTCCCCTGCTCTCTCACTCTCTCTCACACAAAATAAATAAACTTGAAACTTTTCTGAAAATCTTTAAAGAAAAAAAAAGATACACATATCCTTTAATATAGAAATACAATAGGGACACCTGGGTGGCTCAGTGTCATGATCTCGAGGTTCATGGGTTCGAGCCCCAGGTTGGGCTCTGTGGTGACAGCTCAGAGTCTAGAGACTGCTTCACATTCTGTGTCTCCTTCTATCTCTGCCTCTTTCCTGCTTGTGCTCTCTCTCTCTCTCTCTCAAAAATAAATGAAAACATTAAAAAAATAAAAATAAATACCATCTCCATTGTATTTCTAGGAATGTTTCCTTAAGCAACATTAGTGAGCAAAGCATACACAAGGGCATTTTCTGCAGAATTCTTTGATTCAGCCAACTAGTATTTATTGAATGCCCACTATGTCACTGGCCTAGACAATGGGGTTAGAGGCATGAATAAAATAGATAAGGTCTCTGCCCTCATGGAACTGACTGTATTTGTTATTGGTTAAAAAAAAATGGGGCACCTGGGTGGCTCAGTCAGTTAAGTGTCTGACTTCAGCTCGGGTCATGATCTCATGGTTCGTGAATTTGAGCCCCGTGTTGGGCACTGTGCTGACGGCTCAAAGCCTGGAGCCTGCTTCAGATTCTGTGTCTCTCTCTCTCTGCCCCTCCCCACCCATGCTGTGTCTCTCTCTCAAAAATAAATAAACATTAAAAAAATAATAAAAGACCTACCCAGTTGGGTTCCCTATCTATCAATACTGAAATGGTTATAGAAATGATGGTACCAATAGTGTCATTTGAACCAGAGCAACCGGGGTGGCGGGCAGGAGCAGCAAGCACTTGGGGCACTGCCAGTGTGGCCTCCTTAGAACGCCCTTCCCGGCTAAGGTAGTGTATACTCTGCAGCCCCCTCAGTGCTCAGCAGCAACCCCCCCTCCTAAATTTGAACCACTTCTAGGACCTATTACCTGGTAAGTCCAAAGAGGTGTATGTTTCCAGACTTCTTCGTTAAGAGGTTCCAAGTATGATGGTACAGAAATCATCAACCTGAGACGAGAGAATGGGCAGATGAAAGCTGCAGACACTGCCGTCAGAAGAAACATCTGGAAGAGCTGCAAACCACTAAGTAAGCAGAAGGAGAGGGTGAGAAGGAGCTCCCGCAGCGCCTGGGTGGCTCAGTCCGCTAAGCATCCGACTTTGGCTGGGGTCATGCTCTCGCGGTTCATGAGTTCAAGCCCTGCAGAGGGCTTCTGCTGTCAGTGCAGAACCCACTTCGAATCATCTGTCTCCCTCTCCCTGCTCTCTCTCTCAAAAATAAATAAACATTAGGGGCGCCTGGGTGGTTCAGTGGGTTGAGCGTCCAGCTTTGGCTCAGGTCATGATCTCACGGTTCGTGGGTTCAGGCCCCGCGTCAGGCTCTGTGCTGACAGCTAGCTCAGAACCTGGAGCCTGCTTCAGATTCTGCGTCTCCCTCTCTCTCTGACCCTCCCCTTCTCATACTGTCTCTGTCTCTCAAAAATAAATAAAAAACATTAAAAAATTAAAAAAAAATAAATAAACATTAAACATTAAAACAAAAAAAAAGAACCAGCTCCTAGAGACCATCACCAAGCACTTGCACCAGAAGTCCACTGAAAATCAGGGAAGAACTGGAGGTGTTTCAGGGCAGCAGTTGGGCAAGGGCCTCAACCCAGTTTTAGGCGGTGAGACCCTGGCATCACAGGGATCACAGGGATCCGCATTGCTGGTAGAAAGTTTGCGAGATGAGCTGTGTCTTCGTAAAGAAATAGCCAAAAAACAAAAACAAAAACAAAAACAGATGGAGGAGTTCCAGACCTTAAACATAGAGTTGAAGATGAAAGAATAAGAGAGGGCCTGGTTCCGAGATCAGCAGGCTTTCAGTAACAGCCAAGTAGATGATTTTACAACAGCCCTTGAGGAGATGGAGCAGCTATTAGAAAGGGGATAAAAAGCAAGTGACCAGATGGCTCCCTCTTGGGGATAAAGTCTCAGACAAAGCCACTTCGAACATCTGCTTGTTGGCCATGATCTAGGATTCACCATCCCCAGAAAGAAAACAGTTTTGCAGTAGGATTCAGGACAGTTTATGCTGGAACGAAGGTTCCTCTTTTTTTCTTTTTTTAATGTTTATTATTTTGAAGACAGACAGAGAGAGAGAGAGCGAGCATGAGAGGGTAATGGGCAGAGATAAAGAGGGAGACACAGAATCTGAAGCAGGCTCTACGTGGGGCTCAACCCCACGAAATATGAGATCATGACCTGAGTTGAAGTTGGATGCTTAACTGATTGAGCCACCCAGGAGCCCCTGAAGGTTCTTCCTTTAAGCAGATTTCCCCAACCTTCCGACTGGTCAGCTATCCTGAATCTCACATGCACATAGGCCCCTTCCAGGGGCCTACAGGAGAGGGGCCAGGGATCTTGGGTCAACATCCTAGGCAACAGAGTGGCATGCTGTTAGAATAAGGAGACAAAACCAGCAACAACCAGGGGCTCAAAAGGTCACACCCAAGGACTGGGAAGAAAACCCTAATGGTACGATGGAGCACTGGTGCTCTACAGGAAGCCATCACTGGGGAGCCTAAGTGGCTCACTTGGTTGACTGGTTCACTCCTGATTTTGACTCAATCATGATCCCAGGGTTGTGGGATCAAGCTCCTCGTCAAGCTCCATGCTCCGCATGGAGCCTGCTTAAGCAAGATTGTTCGTCTACCCCTCTCCCCTACTTTCTCTCTTTCTCTCTTCTCAAATTAAAAAAAAAAAAATGAAATCTACGGGAGACATCACTGAGGAGCAATACAGTCCCCTTCTAACTTGGGAAATGTTCTCTCTCATCCTGGTTGGGCTCTATACCTCATCGTAAATTTATAAACTTGAAGTTACTTGAAGTGACTAAATGAATGGAATGAAGATAACAATAGCATCTACCTGAAACAATGCACGTTGGAGCTTTTAATTTAAATCATTCCTATCTATCTTGTATTTATATGTATATAATATAAATAATGCTAGGTTTTTAAAAGTTTTTTAGTAAGTTTTTATTTATTCATTTTAAGGAATCTCTACACCCAGCATGAGGCCCGAACACACATGCTCTTCCAACTGAGCCAGCCAGGTAACCCTAAAATGCTAATTTTTTTAATGTTTATTTATTTTTGAGAAAGAGAGCTAGAGCCTGAGCAGGGGAAGGGCAGAGACAGAGGGAGACAGAATCCAGAGCAGACTCCAGCCTATCAGCATACAGCCCAATGTGGGGCCAAATTCACAGGCTGTGAGATAGTGACCTGAGCTGAAGTCAGATACCCAACTGACTATGCCACCCAGGCACCCCTAACATGCCGTTTTTAAAGTAAATATTCTATAATTATTCAGATTATAACATTGAGAAATGAAAACAAAATGATGGTATAATTAAACATTGGTATATCAAAAGTCATTTGAAAAAAAATATATATAGGGGCACCTGGCTGGCTCAGTCCAGTGAAACCTGTGACTCTTGAGATCTCTGGATTGTGAATCTGAGCTCCAGGTTGGGTGTAGGGATTACTTAAAATCTTAAAAAAAAATATATATATATATATATATATATATGTATACACACACACACATAGAGAGAGAGAGACTGAGATGGAAAGATGTTAAAAATACACAACTAAGGGGCATCTGGGTGGCTCAGGTTGTTAAGCATCTGACTCTTGATTTCCACTCATGTCATGGCCTTGAGATTCATGAGTTTGAGCCCTGCATCAGGGGCTCACTCTCTCTCTCTCAAAAATAAATAAATCTTAAAAAAAAAAAAAGACACGATTAACTGCTAAGAAGTAAGTTATAAAATCCCCATTTATCTCTTTTTAATGTTTATTTATTTTTGAGGTGGGGGAGGGGCAGAGAGAGAGGGGAACATGGATCTTACATGGGCTCTGAGAGCCCTATCCCAGGCTAGAACTTAGGAACTGTGAGAGCCAAAGTCAGATGCTTAAGCAACTAGCTACCCAGGTATTCCCCAATTATGTTTTAAAGAAATATACATATATATTCAATTATTCCATGTTGTTAACAGCTAAGGGAAAGGAGGTCGTTTCTGGTAGGAGGTAAGTATGAGGACATGTGGGCCTGGGAAGGATAGAGAGAGACAAAGAGTCCTGAGGGCATTTGCATCCCTGGATCCCCTAGTGTCTACTGTCGTTCGCTCAGTTCCCCTTTCTGAGGTTTGTTATATGAGTCAGTAGATTATCTGTGTTGCCCAAACTAATTAAGAGTTGGGCATCACAGGGTGCCTGGATGGCTCAGTCAGAGGAATATGTAACTATTCATTTTAGAGTCATGAGTTCGAGCCCCAAATAGGATATAGAGATTATGTAAAAATAAATCTTGGGTGTCTGGGTGGCTCAGTCAGTTAAGCATCTGACTTCAGCTCAGGTTGTGATCTCCTGGTCTGTGAGTTCTAGCCCCATGTTGGGCTCTGTGCTGACAGCCCAGAGCCCAGAGCCTAGAGTCTAGAGCCTGGAGCCCGCTTTGGATTCTGTGTCTCCCTCTTTCTCTGCCCCTCCTCAGTTTGCACTCTGTCTCTCTCTCAAAAACAACCATTGAAAAAAATCTTTAAAAATTTTTTATGTTTATTTATTTCTGAGAGAGAGAGAAAGAAAGAGACCAGGGGAGGAGCAGAAAGGGAGACACAGAATCCAAAGCAGGCTCTAGGCTTTAAACTGTCAACACAAACCTCATGCGAGGCTCAAACCCACAAACCTCAAGATCATGACCTGAGCCGAAGTAGGATGCCCAACCGACTGAGTCACCCAGGCGCCCCCACCACAAAATCAAACCTTAGCAAAAAATAGTACCACTTATGACCAGCACCAAGTATTATATTGTATAGAATTGTTTAATAATTGTATTGTACACTTGAAACCAATAGAACTCTGTATGTTGATCTTTGCACCCCCCTCCCGCTTTCGCTCCTGCTCTCTCCTGCGAACATACACACTCTCTCTCTCTCCCCCAAAATAAATAATTAAACTTGAGAAAGAGAGAGAGAGAGGAGGATGAAAAAAAAAAAGTAGAATGGTGGCTGCCAGAGGCTAGAAGGAGGGTGCTATGGGGAATTTTTTAGTTTTCAGTTAGTTAAATTACTTTTTAATAATCTCTATGTCCAAGGTGGGGCTTGAACTCACCACCCCATGATCAAGAGTTACTCTAAGGATGGAACCAGCCAGACGCCCCTGGGGAGCTGTTTTATAGGCACAGAGTTGCAGTCTGGGAAGATGAAAAAAGTTTTAGAGATATACTTCAGTGATGGTTGCACAACAATGTCAATGTACTTCATGCCAATGAACGGTACACTTAAAAATGGTTTTGGGGCGCCTGGGTGGCTCAGCCGGCCAGACGTCCGGCTTTTGCTCATGGTTCACAGGTTCGGGCCCCGCATCATGCTCTATGCTGACCGCTCAGAGACTGAGACTGGAGCCTGCTTCAGACTCTGTGTCTCCCTCTCTCTGTCCCTCCACAGCTCGTGCTCTGTCTGTCTCTCTCAAAAATGAATAAACATTAAAACAATTTTTATAACCTAAATGGTTAGGATTGCATATTTTATGGCATGTATATTTTGATATAATTTTTAAAAAGATTTGAAGGGAGCCTGGGTGGGTCAGTCAGTGGAGCATCCAACTCTTAATTTTGGCTCAGATCACGATCCCAGGGTCATGGGATCAAGCCCCTCGTGGGGCTCGAGCCTGCTTAAGATTCTATCTCTCCCTCTGCCCCTCTCCCCTGCTCACCTGTGCCCTCTCTCTCTCTCTCTCTCTCTCAAAAGAAAAGATTTGGTCTTCACATTACAACTGACTAATGCACATATATTAGCTAGGATAAGTCAGACTGCTATCACAATTAGACCTCAAGTAAGTAGCCAAAACAAAATAGAAGCTTATTCCCCTCTACCTCAACAGATTAGGGAAGATGTTCGCAGTCAGTGGAAGGTTAAAGAGAGATGGCTTCTCCTTGGAGTAATTAGTTAGGGACCCAGGTTAATGGAGACTCTGCTGCATAGAACTCGTTCCTGCCGAGATGATTCCAGCTGTCCTCAACAGGACTCCAGCCCACGAGAGGAGAAAAACAGCTGGAGGAGACTCGTATAGGAGTTACGGACCAGGCCCTGCTGGTCTTGATGCTGGCACACATCACTTCCTCTCACACTCCACTGGAAGCACTGAGTCCTGTATCACTTCTTACCTCGAGGGATATCGAGCACATGACAGCTCAGATATTGTGAGAGAGGTGGACAAAGAATTTTGGTGGACAGTCAGTCTCTAAAAAGAAAAACAAAAATCCCTGGGGGGGGGGGGCGGAATATGCATCTAACTGAAATAGTAATTTTCTCCAGAGGTTAAAACTACAGAAAACTCTCACTTTTTATATATAATTTTGAAGTGTTTGCATTTTTTATAAGGAACATATGTTACTATTATAATCAGAAACTATAAAGCAAAACAAGGATAGAGGGAATGACAATAAAATGTTTGCATAAAAGCTGAAACCCAAAAACAAAAAACATACAAAAAACACACTAAACTCCTTGTTTATTAAAAAGATTTTTTTAATGTTTTATTTATTTTTGAGAGAGAGAGAGAGAGAGGAGGAGGGGAGGGGCAGAAAGAGAGGGAGACACAGAATCTGAAGCAGGCTCCAAGCTCTGAGCTGTCAGCACAGAAACTGACATGGGGCTTGAACTTGTGAACCACAAAATCATGACCTGAGCCGAAGTCAGACGTTCAATCGACTGAGTCAATCAAGTGCCCCTAAATTCCTTGTTTAAAAAAAAAACAAACCTGAAACCAGGGCCCCTCTTCTGTTGGTTGAGAGTCTGGTTCTTGGTTTCCTTCAAGTGGGATTGTGCCCTGAGTTGGACTTCATGCTGACAGCACAGAGCCTGCCTTGGAAACTCTCCCTCTCTGTTCCTCATAGGCACAAGCTCTCTCTCTCTCTCTCTCAAAATAAATAAACAAACTTTATGAAAAGAAAAAAACTGAAACCACTTCATCAGTAAAATGGAAACCAACCTGTTTCCAACACAGGAGAATGGTAAATAAATGATGGTATAATCATATAAGGGATTATTATTACTAGAGCAGTAAAAAATAATGAACAATATCTACACACAATGTGAACCTTTTTATTTATTTATTTTAAAAATTGTTTATTTTTGAGAGAGAGAGAGAGACAGAGACAGAGTGTGAGCAGGGAGGGGCAGAGAGAGAGGGAGACACAGAATCCGAAGCAGGCTCCCAGCTCTGAGCTATCAGCACAGAGCCCGACGCAGGGCTTAAACTCGTGTGAACTGGGAGATCATGACCTGAGCAGAAGTTGGATAATTAACTGATTGAGTCATCTAGGTGCCCCTGTGTGGTTGAAACTTTATTGAAAAAGTCATGAAAGACTAGTTGCTATATTAACAATTTTGTTAAGCATACACTTACATGTATGCTTACATATAACAATATATGTATTGTTTTTACATACATATATTGTTTTTTAATTTCTATTTTGAAATATTAAAAATTTTTTTAAACATTTATTTATTTTGAGACAGAGACAGATCATGAGCAGGGGAGGGGCAGAGAGAGAGGGACACACAGAATCAAATGCACACTCCAGGCTCCGAGCTGTCAGCACAGAGCCCCATGCGGCGCTCGACCCACGAACCGTGAGATCATGACCTGAGCTGAAGCCAGACTCTCAACCAACTGAGCCACCCAGGTGCCCCGAAATATTTTTAAAAATTAAGAAGAAGGACATAATGAGTCCCCATAAGACATCACTTGGATTAAATAATGATTTATGTTTTGCCATATTTGTCTGATCTGGTTTTCTTCTTGGTACAGTATTTTGATGCAAATCCATAAATGTCATGTAAGTCTACATATCCTAGTAAGCATGTAATAAATAAATTTTCTTATACAGCAACAATGCCATGACCAAATTAACAAAATGAACAATAATTCCTTGGTATTATCTCCATCCATAATCAAAGGTCTCCAATTATTTCAAACATCACTTTTTAAAAAAGCTTTATTCTTATTTAAGTAATCTATACACCTGCGGTTCCTGAGTGGCTCAGTGGGTTGAGTGTCCACCTTTGGCTCAGGTTATGATCTTGTGGTCTGTGAGTTCAAGCCCCACATCAGGCTTGCTGGTGTCAGTGCAGAGCCTGCTTGGATCCTCTGTTCTCCTTCTCTCTGCCCCTCCCCTGCTTGCTCTCTATCTCTCAAAAATGAACATTTTTTTGTAAAAAAAAAAAAAAAAAAGAAAAAGAAAAAAGAAAGAAAAAAAAACTTTAAAAAGTTAAGTAATCTATATACCCAACGTGGGGCTCAAACTCACCAGCAAGAGTAGCATGCTGTTCTGAGCCCACCAGGCGCCCCCAAAACCATGTTTTTTAATAGCTGATTCATTTCAGTTAGGAAATCTACACATTACCTTCAATTGCTATGTCTCTAGGACTCCCGTGTTTTTACCTTGCAGAAGCGAACTCAACTGTTCCTGTAGAAAATCTATGCTCTGGATTTGTCTGCTGTTCCAAGTGATGACATTTATCTATCACCTACACTTGCTGTAAATGAAAGTTAGCTCCTTAAAATACTATCTGTTAAGTACAATGGAATTAAAAATTTTTAATAAAGGGGGGGCATGAAGAGAAGATTTTGGGTTCACTGCATAAACAACATAAGATCTTTGTATGATTAAACTACAAAGTATAAAATAGTATATAAATGCACATTAAGAAATGAATCAGTTAAAAAAAACTTCTTACATAGACTTGTGTATAAAAATAAAAGATATTCAATCTCTTAAGTGGTTAGCGAAATTAGAATAAAAATAAAGAGCTGTTCATTAAAAAAAAAAAAAGGGGGCAGCACAGAGCCTGACACGGGGCTGGAACCCATGAACCGTGAGATCATGACCTGAGTAGAAGTCAGACTCAACCAAATGAGCCACCCAGGTGCCCCACAACGATTTTTTAAAAATGGTATACATACACCACACAGTGTTATCATATGACCAACAATTCTACTCGTAGGTAGATATTCCAGAGAAGTGAAAACATATGTCCACACAAAAACCTGTATATGTTCATAGCAGCATTATTCAAAATGGCCAAAAAGTGGAAGCAGTCTAATGTCTGTCTACTAATAAATGAGGAAACAAAACGTGGTACATCCATACAATGGAATATTACCAGCAATAAATACAGTACTGAGCCTGCTACAGCAGGGATGAATCGTGAAAACGGTGTGCTGAGAGAAGCCAGACACAAAGGACACATATCGTAGGAGTCCGTTTATTTGAGATGTCCAGAAGAGGCAAATCTATAAGATAGAACGTATATTAGGAGTTACCTAAGGCTGGGGAGGTCGGGGAATATGGGATTTTGGGGGGTAATAATGAATATGTTCTAAAATTGATTGTGGTGATGATTGCACAACTCTGTGAATATACTAAAAACCACTGAATTGTACACTATAAAGGGGTAAGTTGTATACGAATTATATCTCAGTAAAGCTGTTACAAAAAAGTTTTTTCCTAGTGGTACACATAGGAAATTTGAAGAAAACATGTATTTGAGGTAGTGGAATTATAGGTAGTTAAAATAAATTAGACTTCCTTGTATGTCCCAGTTGTTGTGAGTATATATTATTCTTTAATTTTTAAAAGTAGAGTCTATCCCTAAAGTGGGACTCGAATTCAGACTCGAGATCAAGAGTCTCACACTCCACTGACTAAGCCAGCCAGACTCCCCGAATATGTATCACTTTTACAAGGAGCAAAGAAACGTTATTAAAACGCATCAGATGCATATTCCATTGAAATGTAAATAAACCAGCATTAGAACCATTCCCCTTACCTCTGTAATTTGCGGTTTTTCCATACAAGCTTACCACAATATTTTCTTAATATATTTCCAAATTTTATTGCAGATATTATGTTTATATATTTTTTCTGTATACATATACACGCATACACACTGCGGTTTGGGCAGGAGGAAGCAACGGGTTGTGGCCGATCGGGAGGGTGGAGAATGGGGGAAGGGCCATATCAACCCAGGTGCTCTTCTAGCCCCCTCGACCATGGTGGCTCCCCCGCCTAAAAGTCCAAAGCCCCTTCTTCCACTCTCCCCTTCAGACCGCTACCACAGTCTCTTCCCGGTCTGGTCTCACCCTTACCTGGGGACGCAGCCCCTTCCGTCTGGCCCGGGATTGGGAAGAGTGGCCAGGGCCCGCCCTTCCTCCGCCCGCGGCACGGTCGCACACGCGGAGGGGCAGAGCTTTCCTCGCCTGGGGTCCCAGCCCCCTCCCTCGGGAAGGGGGACCACCGGCCACCGGGGAGGGTCCGTGTTTCACCAGCGGTGGAGTCACAGGCCTCGGGCCCAAGACGCGCCCTCCCACGGCCGGGGTCCCACTTGCCCGCCAGGAAACCCTGGTCCCTCCCCCAGGCCGGCGGCCCCTCCTCCGGAGCCATGGCGCAGGGCCCAGTGGCCCCGAGCTCTCCCGCGGGACACCCGGAGGCCAGGCCCGAAGTCTCCGCGTCCAGGGCGCCCACGCCGACCGCGTCGCCTTCGCCGGAGGCGGCGGACGACGCTCCGCCCTCGTCCTCGTCGCCCTGGGGGCTCTCCTCGCGGCCGCCCACCGCGAGCCCGGCCGTGGACAGGTCGCCTTCTTGCCAGGCCGTGCGGGGAGGGATGGCGGCCGGCACGTTGCTGGAGGCCGGCCTGGCCCGGGTGCTCTTCTATCCGACGCTGCTGTACACCGTGTTCCGCGGGAAGGTACCGGGCCGGGCGCACCGCGACTGGTACCACCGCATCGACCCCACGGTGCTGCTGGGCGCGCTGCCGCTGCGGAGCATGACGCGCCGGGTGAGCCGGGACGGGAGGCCCGGCCTCCGCCGGGCCTGGGAGCCGGCGAGCGCCGCCCGCGCCTCGGCGGCCCTTTCTGAGCCCTGTCTTTGCCTCGGCAGCTGGTACAGGACGAGAACGTGCGCGGGGTAATCACCATGAACGAGGAGTATGAGACGCGCTTCCTGTGTAACTCCTCAAAGGTGAGGGGCCAGGAGCGGGGGCTCGGGTCTGGGAGAGCCGAGGAGGTTGGGGGAGAGGGAGCAGAGGGTGCTCGCACCCCAGAGACACGCGCCCCAGGCTCTTTCGCCGCTTAAGGAGGAGGGTCTGTTCCTCTAAGTTTTAATGACGGCGGCCATGGATAGAAACTCATTGTGAAAAAGAAACTGATATGAAAGGCATTTAAAAGTGGAATTGAGGGGCGTCTGGGTGGCTCAATCGGGTAAGTCCCCACCCTTCGGCTCAAGTCATGACCTCGGGTGAGTTGGAGCCCTGAGAAGTGAGATTATTTATTTTCAGAAATATCAAATAAAAGCTGTGCTGTCTAATTAACAGTAAGTTTACAACCTATTGGTAATACCCTTCCCCCTTAAAGAAATCTCCTTACAGCTTGCTGCCCACTGACAGACCCCTGAAACACGCGGAACATGACCTTCCTCGAACTCATGGCTGCCTTAATGTTTTTATTACCTAGGTTTACTAAAAGTCAAGTAAGCTTATGTTATCTCTGCTGCAATTTGTTGGCAAAAAGACACGTAAAATGATGGTCAATTTTCACTGCAGACGAAGATTTCCAAAAGTTAAAAGTCTGCTAAATGCAGTGAAGACTGATGGAAATCAGGAAAGCAACTTTGTATGTAAAAGTAGATATGTTAAAAAAAAAAAAGGAAATCTATTTTTGTTGGAGGTAAAAAGAAAAAAAAAAATAATTTGGCCCTGAATGAGACTAGTAGTTTGGAGAGGAATGACTTTGGACAAAATCTAAATGCAAAGGAGGGGTACCTGGGTGGCTCAGTTGGTTAAGCATCTGACTTTGGCTCAGAGCATGATCTCACGGTTTGTGGGTTTGAGCCCTATGTCTTCGAGCCCCGTGTCTTCGAGCCCCGTGTCCGTCTCTGTGCTGACAGCTAGCTCGGAGCCTGTCTTTGGATTCTGTGTGTCTGTCTCTCTCTGACCCTTCCCTGCTCATGCTGTCTCTCTGTCTCTCAAAAATAAAATAAAAAACATTAAATGCTAAGAAAAGTTGTAGCAGGTTTCAGAAAGGAAATTTTTGGAAAGGAATATTGTGTGATCAGGACAGACTAAAGTTAAAATGAATGGATTTTAAAAGTATACTTGTAGAAAATTAAAATTGCCCCTCCTCTGATCTAAAAGTTGGGGAGGGGCGCCTGAGCGGTGACCCTTCGAGCCCTTCATCCAGCTCTGTGCTGACACCCTGAAGCCTGCTTGGGATTCTGTGTCTCCCTTTCTCTCTCTGCCTCTCCCCCACTCACTCTCTGTCAAAAATAAAAATAAACATTAAAAAATTAAAAGCTGGGGAAATGGTGGCAATACCCTCACTGCCAGCTTCCAAATGCTACACATTTATGTTGTTTCTGCAAGGCATATGAGGTGTGGATGACTATAATACACGAAGGGCTTTTACTGGGATACGTGGGAGGCATTTTGCTACACTTAGCCCAGCGTGTGCTGACTTGTACCTGAAAACATGCACTTCTATGGGCATGTTTTTTTTAATCTTTTTTATTTTTGAGAGATAGAGAGAGACAGTGCGAGCAGGGGAGGGCCAGAGAGAGAGGGAGACATAGAATCTGAAGCAGACTCCAGGCTCTGAGCTAGCTATCAACACAGGTCACACATGACCTTGAGCCGAAGCTGGACGCTTACCAACTGAGCCACCCAGGCGCCCCGGCTCAGTCAGTTAACTGTCTGACTTTGGCTCAGGCCATGATCTCACAGTTCGTGAGTTCAAACCCCACTATGCTGTCAGCAGAGAGCCTGGAGCCTCTTTGGATTCTGTGTCTCCCTCTCTCTCTGCCCCTCTCCTGCTCATGCACTCCCTCAAAAATAAACATTAAGGGGTGCCTGGGTGACCCAGTCGGTTAAGCGTCTGACTTTGGCTTAGGTCATGATCTCACGTTTTGTGGGTTTGAGCCCCGCATCAGGCTCTGTGCTGAAAGCTCAGAGCCTGGAGCCTGCCTCAGATTCTGTGTGTCCCTCTCTCTCTGCCCCTCCCCCTCTCATGCTCTGTCTTTGTCTCAAAAATAAATAAAACATTTAAAAGAGGTGCCTGGGTGGCTTAGTCGGTTGAGCATCCGACTTCCGCTCAGGTCATGATCTCATGGTTTGTGGGTTTGAGCCCCACATCGGGCTCTGTCTCTCAAAAATAAATAAAAAACATTTTTTAAAAAATTAAAAAATAAACATTAAAAAAAATAAACATTAAAAAAAAACCACATGCACTTCTGCTCCTTGCTGCCCACTTTATCCAGGCCCTCCCAAAACAGAGGGAGGCACCAGCATGATAAGATTATAAGTACCTTTTTCATTGCAAGATTTAACACAGGTAAAAGAATAGGTAAATTTTCTGATGATCTCGATAGTATATAGAGGCTTTTCAGAATATTAGGTATGTTTTCTTTTTTTTTTTGCATTGACCTGGAAAGAAATAATGCTTTTGTTGAATCAGACTCTTAATGAGAGAGAGAAGCGTGATGTTTTGGCAGTGGCTGAGAGATATGGGGATGATCGACTCCTTAATTATCGCGGGACTGGAGGTCCTTTAGGACGCTCTGGGTTCCCGACAGGGGTTTAGGCAGTTCCTCCCCAGGATCCTAATTGGGACTATGATAATCCCATTGGCGAATGGTATCACTACCACTTCCAAGCAATCAAAGGAGGTTGAAGGTTAAAATCTTAAATTATGCTAAATTAGCCACTATTTTACAGACACAGGGTAAGAGCCTGGTGGCCTTCCTGGAAAGGTTAAAGTTAAATATACAGCGGTCTCCCCTGTTACTCCCCAAAGCTGAGATGATTGTAAAGGACAGATCTGTCACTCAATGGGCTTCCCGAGATCCTGGCACCAGGTGCCAATTATGCGGCTATTCAGGGCAGTAGAAACAAGAATGTCCTCAGAGGGGGCAGCAGAATTTGAAACCCCGTGTGGAGACAGTCACTAGGAAATCTGAACGCCCTTGGGGACCTGAAGGGCTCAGATAACCAGTGCCCCTGACAGGAATTGATGGGACCTGAGGTTCTTCACAGTGGCTCCCCTGCACCACTGTCTTGGAAACCCAGAGCCTCAGGCAACTCTGGAAATAGAAGGAAAGCCAGTTGATTCCCTTCTTGACACTGGAGCCACCCTTTCTGTCCTTTCCACTCCTGGCCAACCATCCAGAGGCAGCGTAACAATTAGAGGCGTCTCCAGAAAACTTGTGACTAAATTTTTTTCTCAGCCACCAGGGTGCTTACGGGGAGACTCTTTTTTTTTGATGATGCCAGAGAGCCCCACTCCGTTGCTAGAAAAAGACGTTATGACTGAATTAGGGATTATAGTGCTACTACCTCCAAGACAGATAAACAATTGCCTAAATTTATAGTAATCTGGATATCAAAGATCAATCTTTCCTTGAGGTAAAATTAAATACACCTCGGAGAGTTGTTCCTATGGAAACTTGATGGCCAAAGGAAGATTTTGAGGATTGAGAACCAAAAACCAGTTCAAAAGCTTAATTATTCTAAGCAACAATATCACAAGATCCAAATAAATATGGAAGAGGGAGGTAAAGCTATAGTTAAAAAAAATTTTATTTTTGACCAGACAGGTCAAGGACTTTTTGGATGGCTACAGTGCATCTTTACTTCTGTGGTGTGACCTCCTCCCTAGGAGGCATTGCATTTGGAATATTAATGCTTTGTTGACCTAATATTCTTTTTGTATGTCTTTGTAGAAGCCGTTGCATGTATGGCAGAAAAATAAAATTTTGCTAGGCCAGACGTTCCTGTTATTTTGGATCTGGATTGACCTCTGAACCCTGCTCTGACTGCCGTACCCTTTCAGCAGAAAGCAGTAAAGACCAGTCATCATCCCAGTTCCTGATGGGAATTAGGAGTCACGTGTTCAAAGTGGGGGTATATGATAGGAAAAGATGGGATTCAGTAGGCCGAGAGGGAAAGCTTAGGACCTGAGGTCTCTGGATGGAAACATACATACACACACACACACTCACACACACACACACACACACACACACACATATTTTGCAAAAATGCTGGGAGCATCCAACTTAACCCTCAGGGGTTAAGATTCCTCTTAAGAAACAAATGTCTGTGCCTTACGCCCAAAATAACCAAAAAATGAGAACAGCATCAATTTAGGAAGAAAAAGGAGGGGATTATGAGAAATAAGTGAGAGGATTTATTTTCAGAAATACCAAATAAAAGCTGTGCTAATTAACAATACATTTACAACCTATTTGGAATCTGTATGACCCCTCACCCTGGCACAATGGAGTCCCAATCCCTTAGACCCTTCACTTCCTGCTGCTTCTTCCCCTCTCCATTTCGTGGGCTTATTTTTTGCGGGCTTTGCAGTGAGCATGTGCCAAAGAACTGAAGTCTCTGCATCACCTTAAGGAATGTAAGTTTGTTCCAGTCAGTCTACTTTTTGGCCTAGATGGGCATAGGTGACTTCCAGGTAAGGCTGTACCCTCTGCAGTACTCAGCCAATGAGGAATCAGGGGAGGGGCTTCATTAAATTGTCTGCTGTAACTACCCCAAGCAGACACTTGCTCTTGGAAGAATGTTGATTAAGGCCTTGCTTCACTGTGCTCTGAGCCTGTACATCCCTCCTTTGATTAGATCAGTTGGCTTATTTCTCTCTGCACTGATGGTGCAGAGTTGGCCTGGGATTCTCTCACTCTCGAAATAAAAAAGTAAACATATATATGTTTATATATACATGTAACATATATGTTTATACACCTATAAAGTAGAATTGACAAAGTCTGACTACTCCTTTGTACACAAAGGTATTTTTAATTTCAAGTCAGTAACCAAACCGAAAGGCGACTTCTCTGTGGCTTGCTGGTTTCATTCATTCAACACTTACTCAGCACTAAGGTCAGGCATTGTCTTAGGCATTCAAGATGAAGGCCCTATAAACTGTAAGAAGAAAAGCCACCCCAACAACCCATTGAAAAATTGCATAAGGTTTATTTGGCATTGATGGAATTTTTATACATATGTTAGCGATACAGTGGAACTCCAAAGAATTGTTGTAAGAGAGTGCAGACCTAAAACATAATTTTCATTGTTTGAATGCTTGTTTGTGGAACTCTCCACAAAGGCTATTAGACACTGTCCTGGCTTTATATAAAGATGCTGCCTTGTCTTTATAGTGTTTGCCATTTATTAGCACTTTTTTTTGGTCCTTGTTTATTGTACTGATACAGCCTGATGAAGATGCTATTATTTCAGCTGGTAGGTTTTTTTTGGTAACCTTAAAAATGGACTCGCATTTAAAATATATTGATTGGGGGACACCTGGGTGGCTCAGTTGGTTGAGCCTCCGACTTCAGCTCAGGTCAGATGTCACATTCGTGGGTTCAAGCCCCGCGTCAGGCTCTGTGCTGACAGCTAGCTCAGAGCCTGGAGCCTGCTTCCGGTTCTGTGTCTCTTCTCTCTGCCCCTCCCCCTCTCATGCTCTGTCTCTCTCTGTATCAAAAATAAATAAAACATTAAAAAAATTATTAAAAAAATAAATACACATTAAAAACATTTTAAAAAATAAAATATATTGATTGGGGGAAATAAAGTAAAATATATTGATTAGTGATGACATACTTTTTTTTAAAGTTTATTTTGAGAGCACGCAGGAGGGGCAGAGAGAGAGACAGAGAATCCCAAGTGGGTTCCACACTCTGAGTGCACAGATCATCGTGGGCTCAGCTCACAAACTGAGAAATCATGACCTGAGCAGAAATCAAGAGCCCTACACTTAACTGACAGCCACCCAGGCACCCCGATGACATACATTTTTAAGAAATGGACAACAGATCCTTGTATTTCCTAAAGTACTTTGCTACAAGGCCTCAGGAATTATTAGCCAAAATGGTGAATGTTCCTTAGTATGATAAATTCCCGTGGAACAAAAGTCACAAACAGTGCTTGGTCTCTGGGTGTGAGGCACTGACACTTGTCTGACACAGCTACCTTATCCAACTAGCCTAGAGGGAAAAGATCTCCAAGGCAGTGGTTCTGGCGTTTTAATAAGCCTAACTATTATCTGGCAATCTTGTTAAAAGAGTAGACTCCTAGGTACAACCCACCAGAAATATGGCTCGGGGGAACTTCAGGGTGGGGTCCAGGAATATGAATGTTTCCCAGGCTCCCTTGGTGTATCTGGTGTAACTGATGCAAAACCACATGCTGCAAAACTGTTTTTTCTTCATTTCACGAGCAGTATAAAATATTGACCTTCACTCAGTCAGAGTCTTTGGTTTCTGCTAGAAAGATTAATAACCATTTGCTGTTGTTGGAGCCTATCTGGACTCTTTTTTTCTTTTTTTTAAGATTTTATTTTTTAAGTAATCTCTATGCCTAAGGTGGGGCTAGAGATCAAGTGTCACATGCTCTACTGAGTCACATGCTTAACCTAGAGATCAAGAGTCACATGCTCTACTTACTGAGCCAGTGGGGCGTCTCCCTATCTGGAGTCTTAAAGCAAAAATTAAAAGAAATAAATTCAAAAGCCTGATAATGCCAGAGGGGATATTTCCCCTATTGCATATTCTTCTTCTGAAGTGACAATACCACACTAATAAAGGTAGGTGCATTATTTTAATTTTAAGATGGTAACTCTATTTTATACCATGTAATCTCAAAAAAAAAAAAAAGTGGTAAAAAGACGACTTCCAGAGAAATAGAAAGCTCTTGCAAAATACAGTAGCCCAGTCCTGCAGCTAGGTCACTGTACAGGTGCCAAGATTATGCAAAAAGTTACACAACTTTTGTAGATGAATTTTATACAGCTAATACTTTGCAGCTAAGGACTCAAATACCCAACAGGTACTTTAAGAGCATTTTAAGGGGCGCCTAGGTGACTCAATTGGTTAAGTGTCCAGCTTCGGCTCAGGTCATGATCTCAACGGTTTGTGGGTTCGAGCCCTGCGTTGGGCTCTGTGCTGACAGCTAGCTCAGAGCCTGGAGCCTGTCTTCAGATTCTGTGACTCCTCTCTCTCTCTCTGACCCTCCCCTGCTCACTCTGTCTCTCTCTCTCTCACTCTCAAAAATAAATAAATAAAAACATTAAAAAAAAAACATTTTAGGGGCCTGGGTGGCTCACTAGGGTAAGCATCCGACTCTTAATTTCAGCTCAGGTCATGATCTCATGGTTTTGTGAGTTCAAGCCCTAGGCACTGACCACTGAGTGGACCCTGCTTGGGATTCTCCCTCTCGCTTTCTCTCTGCCCCTCCCCTGCTCATGCTCTTGTTTCAAAATAAATAAACTTAAAAAAAAATTTTTTTAAATCTTGGACATAATTCTAACTCAGTAGCACAGCTGTTGTTTGATGAAAGACCAACCATGCAGGTCAGCCATTTTAAAGGCATCACTGTAAGAAGTTTGGTTAAAAAAGTATATTCACACTGTTCTAAACTCTGAAGCTTCCTTATTGTTTTGCTGCTTCTTAGGAGCCCTTATTCATAGCACTCACGCCAGACTTTTCATTCTCTTTTTTATTGCTGGCGGACCTGGTCCCAGGAGTGGAAGAATGTGGGAGTGGAGCAGCTGCGACTCAGCACAATAGACATGACCGGAGTCCCAACCTTGGCGAACCTCCAGAAAGGAGTCCAGTTTGCTCTCAAGTACCGGTCGCTGGGCCAGTGTGTCTACGTGCATTGTAAGGCTGGGCGCTCCAGAAGTGCCACTATGGTCGCAGCATATCTAATTCAGGTAGGAAAGGTCTTTCTGGGCTGGTCTGTTTTACAGCATATTTCTAGAATGTCAGTAGCATGGCAGGCCTTCTAGAAGGAGCCATGTCCCCAATTTCAGGCTGTTGGGAGGTGGAAAGCACCTGAATTTTGCAGATAGGCTGACCTCTGGCTTTGCCACCTACCAGATGTGTGACCATAGGCAAAAGTGTCTTCCCTTCTCTGATGCAGTTTCCTCAAACTAAATGTGTTATGAAGTTTGAACCAGAAAGTATGTCAAGCCCTGACCTACAGCAGGCACTCAAAAAATGGAATTGCAAAGGATGTTAACACCAGTAAAAGGCTAAAGCACTTTTTATAAATAGTGTTCAGGAAATCCAGTACTGTAGATAGTGGTGCTGATCACTTACAGCTCTGTAGTACTCAAGATTTCTTAAAGTATTTCTGAATAAAGTTCTGGACATTTGTTTCGAGAAACAGAAGATCCAATGGAATTTTGTCTGTCACTTTATGATTGGCAGGTGTGATGCTTTCAAGAGTATTTATAAGAGTATCTTTAGTCCATTACTACCTGTTATACGCCCCCCAGCTTGACTCATTTTTGTTACCTCTCTGGCCCCTGTAGAGCATTAGGTTACATGGCTAGTTTAAGGAAAAAGGAAATGTACAGGTAACAGGCCTGGCTTTGAGTTACTGTGGACCGGTAAGTACATGATGTAACAGTATTAAAGCTTTGATCATTCGGACTCCCTTTACTGGAAATGGGTTCTCAGGAGGATATTTTGGGCTGAGTGAGAACTGACCCAGAGGGCTTGAAATCTGTTCCTTTGTTCTGTTGAGTTCTAAACCAATATGTACCCTTAGGACACAAAGATAATCCTCTTAGTAAATTTAAAAATTGCTGTTTTCCTAGCCATGATGACAAATTACATAAAAACATCTACCATGTACTCTCTCCAGGAAACGGGTAACCAACAGCCCAGCTCCCAGAGAACATCTAATAGGCCTATGCCAGCTTGAAATAGGATCTCAGCTTTTTTTTTTTTTAATGTTTTATTTATTTTTGATACAGAGAGACAGAGCATGAAAGGGGGAGGGGCAGAGAGAGAAGGAGACACAGAACCGGAAGCAGGCTCCAGGCTCTGAGCTAGCTGTCAGCACAGAGCCTGACGCGGGGCTCGAACCCACGAATGTGAGATCTGACCTGAGCCGAAGTCGGATACTTAACCGACTGAGCCACCCAGGCGCCCCAGGATCTCAGCTTTGCATGTTCAGTCTTCTTTTTTCAGGGTTTGGCAGAGCAAGAATTGGGTAGAAAGGCTGACTTGACCTCCCAGCCTATTGCAAGTATTGTAGGACTAGTTGGCTGAGGGGGTAAAAGTGCTCCCCCCCATTTAGAATAAATGGGGCATGGTTTTTAACTCCCTTCAAAATGGAGTTTTTAAAATAATAAAATTCTAAGAGCCCTTTAGCATCTGTTATTAGCTCAAGAACACCTTAACATCTCCTCCTCTCTTTCTCTGACTTCCCAATCTTGTACTTCAGGTGTACAACTGGAGTCCAGAGGAGGCTATAAGAGCCATCAGCAAGATCCGGTCACACATCCACATCAGATCTGGCCAGCTGGAAGTTCTCAAAGAGTTTCACAGGGAGATGACTGCAGGGGCAGCAAACAAGGAGACTTCCCACACATCACAGACGTGAAATACACAGATTAGAAAGAACTCAAGACGACCCTGCTCGCTACAGAGTCAAACAGTTTAACAGGACCAAGGGGACTAAAGCCCAGACTTGACAAAGCAGAAATGTGCTAAGTAATGGATAATTTTACTCCCTTCCTGAAGTAACACTGTTGTGTGCCGAGAGAGATTTAGTGTGGCTTCAATTCACTGGCTAAGGGGATATGGGAGGAGGGTCTTTGTTTTCTTGAATAGGGTCAAATCACGCTACTGTGTATCTAAAGCTGTGACTAATGATACTTAGCCCAATTTACAGACATTTAACACTAGGAAAAGAGCAGAGAAATACTCAGCTCAGGCTCTTTGCCCCTGTCAGATCCCAATTCATTGGCTCCACGGGGCTCCCTTCCCCTTTGGAGCAGTGATCCTGGATGTAGAAAAGGAAGTATGGAATCCAATCAGTGCTGCAGCTTAGAAATGTGTGGGTACGCAATCAGTTTTCCTTAGGAAGTCAATCCTTCAGAATTCAAAACAGACACACATATCCCTTCAAAAACTTTTATTTGTATGAACAGTTCCTAGCTCTTAGCTTATCTTAGAGCTTTTAAAAGAGTAGAGACCTTATATATTTAAGTTTGAAAAAAGTTTCTGCTATTAATCAGAAATAATCCTTTCTACTTCTTTCTGGCTTACCCCTTGGAATAAGCCAAAAATAAAACCATATTGTATGCTTCCTGGCAGAGAGATGAGAAAACAATAGACACAAGTCCTGAATTCTAGAGTTGACTCTTGCTGGTGAAGGACACCTTCAGCTTAGAGCATTCTCCCAACCAAAGCCTGAAGGAAAACTCTAAGACCTAATTCTTTGTGGAAAAATTACCAACTACCCACATTGCAAGCTATAGAAAAAAGGAAGATGGGGGCACCTTTCCTTCTGTCCTGGGATCAGAGGTGCTTCTACTTAACACTGATCAGGTAAAGAGGGGAGGCTGTGCCTATAATCTGAGAAAAGGCTTGCTCTGTGAGGCACAGGATTACCAGGAGACAGCAGAGGACAGGCTGGCCTACCCTCAGTCAATGCAGTCAGCTCAGCAGCAGCGGTCTACAAAGCCCCAAATGGAAATCCCTTGTGGGTTCAGGAGGAACTGAGGGGCCGCCCTTCCTAACATGTGCCAAAAAATAACGTAGTACTCTGACTGGGGCCCCAGAGACTTTGAACTGGGATGGATAGGGGCTAGAAAAGGAGAAGGCAAGTCAGCTGCTCTTCTCCCCTACAGCCTTAGGCCAACACAAACTGCAGATTAGTAAGCAGCACCTTAATGCCTCTGGTGACAGTTATAGCTGAAGTGGCAGGGTCAAGCTTGTAGGTGTTGGCATCCCCCTTTTTATATCGATCCCGGAAAACATAGATGCTCCCATTACAGCTGGCGATCTTCCAGAGGGATGGGGCAGAGCTCCAGGCCTCAGGAAGGCAAAGCCGGGTAAAGCTGTCTAGCAAGGGATTGTAGCACACCAGGGAGTCCCCTTCAGCCACGATGAACACCAGATCCTTATGCACAGCTGCGTGCATGCGGCCTGCGAAGGGCAGAACATAGGGCTTCACGTGGCATTTGTCTGTCTCTGTGTCAAAGCACTGGATGAGTCGCGAAGGTTTGGTAAAGAAGTCCAGGTCATTCTCCTCCCCCCCTAGTAAATAGATGATCCCGTTAAGGTTGGCACCCGCGGCCCCTGACACAGCCACCTCTAGCTGGGTTGTCTCTGTCCAGACATTATCACCTACCCGATAATAGATAACTGCATTGGAGAGGGTATCCTGCAGTGTCTTGCCACCCAATGAATATATGGCATCTTTCCCGGGCACAGACACCAGAGTGTGTTGGAGCCGGTCCCGGGGCAAAGGTGCACACCATTCCCAGTCCACAGTGGCATTGTTGCACTTCCACATGCGCCGTGGGATGGACCCTCCCACCACGTATAAGTCTCCACCATGCTTGCAGGCTGCAGTGATCTGGTGGCACAAGCTGTTTTGGCCACTTACACTGATTGAGTCATCTTCTGCACAGTGTAAGGACACAGCCAACGAGTGGGTACGAGATGACTCTTTCCCGATCAGGTAAATGTGCACATTCTCCCCGATCTCCTATTGGCAAAATTAAAATTATAGATGACATCTATCAGTTCTAGGCCAAGGCTCAGCTGAGACACAGATCTAAAGGTTCTGGACCACACACTTGTATCCTAACCCACTACTTCCCTCTTGTTACTGTGTGCCATCCTGTCATCTCTCAGGCATTTTATGCTGGGGCAGAGAATCTGTTGTTCTCATCCTGAGCTGGTGCTTTAGAAAAAAGGTGCTTAGGATTAATGCAATGGTGGAAGCAGTTCTCTAAAGGAACTTGGTGGAGCTCAGAGGCTGGTGGTTTCTAGGCACATGCACACATCCTCCTCCCCGGTTCGTAACTTTAAGCCAGAGATCACGTAATCGCCAGGTATCCAAGAAGCCAGAGCAGTAGATGGCTGGAATGTATGGATATTCTGGTGTCTCAACCCTAATGTGAAATCTGCCTTACCTTCAAGCTAGTTCTGAGTGACTGTGCAAAAGCCTCTCTCTCTTCTTTATTAAAATTGATCCAGGCTTCTATTGCCTCTGTCGGGTTCTGAGAACATGGAACTCCATCTGTGAGAGCCAGAGAAAAGGCATGGTCAATGGCAAGCCAACCATTCAAGATGGAAATTTAGAGCCAGTGGCTTTAAAGATATAAACCACTTTGTTAGACTACCACCATGGGTGTGGGTGTCGGTTGGGGGCGTGTATATAAGAAATTAACCTCCATTGCACTGTTTCTTTTAATCAGAATGTATGGCTTGATACGTTTACGTTTGCCATAGAAGCAGGCTACAGGCTGCAAAGTTCACACCTAGAGTATAGCACACCTCACCAGCAGGGTCAGGACTGTGTGCCTGGAGTTGGAGCATCACTTAAAAAGTTTCTCATGTAAGGGCACCTGGTGGCTCAGTTGGCTAAGCCTCTGACTCTTGGTTTTGGCTCAGGTCGTGATCTCAGTTTCTGGGATCAAGCCCCACAATGGACTCTGTGCTGTCAATGTGGAGCCTGCTTGGGATTCTCTCTCTCTCTCAGTCTCTTTCAATAAACTTAAAAAAAATAAGCCTTAAAATTTTTTTTTTACTTTATTTATTTATTTATTTTGAGAGAGAGGGAGAGAGAAAGAATCCCAGGCAGGCTCCATGCCACCACTGCGGAGCCTGATGCAGGACCTGAACCCATGAACCTCAAGATCATGACCTGAGCCAAAACCAAGAGTCAGAGGCTTGACCACTTTTTAAAAAAGTTTCTCATGTCATACCTTGACCCATCAATTTACTTAACTAGCCCACAAGTACATGCAAAGTACAGGATAGATGAGAACAATTATACACAAAAGATACCAGAGTATAAATACAAACAGCTCCTCACTACATTTTGGGGGTGAGCACTGCTTTTTTTTCTGATTCAACACTTGTATATAGACCCTTGAAAAACATGGTTTTGAACTATGTGGGTCCACTTATATGCGGGTTTTATTCAATAAATACAGAACAGTATTGTAAATGTATTATCCCTTCCTTATTTTCCTAATAACATTTTTTTCTCTAGCCTTACTATAAGAACATAGCACATAACATATACAACATATAAAATGTGTGTCAACTGTTTTTGTTATTGATAACACTTCTGGTCAACAGAAAGCTATTTATAAAGTTTGGGGGGGGGGGGTCAAAAGTTACACGTGGAATTTTGACTGTGCAGAGGTTGGCAATCCTAATCCCCAGTTCAGGGGTTAGCTGGATATTGCAAAGTACTGCTTTTAGTTTCCAGGTTTCCTCTAGAAGGGATTGCCTGTGACAGCAACTAAATCTCAGCTCAATCTCTCAGAAGGTATTCCTACCAGGAATAATGTAAATTAACATCAGAAAGCCCGAAGGCTCCTTTCACCTGAACTAGAACATCCACTAAACATCATACCCAAGTAGCTGAGTGTAATGTGCCCTCTCCCTCAACTTACCAGAGATGATATCAGTGAGCAGATGATGGGGCAGGTGGAGAAACTCCTCTGTGCTCTGCAGCTGGGCCAGGTGGGCCTTGGCACAGTGTTTGGCGGCAGTGTAGAGCTCAGGATCACTGTGCCTATCTGCCAGCCACATCACCTGAAGGCAATTCCCCACCTGCACCGTGCGGGCCAAAAACCGAGAACATTCCTCAAAGAGAGACGTCAGCTGATACATGTCTGACACCTCATAAATTTCCTGCAGCTCTTCAGCTCGAAGTTTCACAGTCCCATGGTAGATATAATCAACCAGGAGCTGGAAAACAGACTCACTGACATCCTGCAGTACAATTACCCGATTGTGAGCCTCCTTCAGGTTGGAAGTGAACATGGACCGGAAAAAGCAGCTCTGAGCTGAGAGGACCAGCCGGTGGAGCTGAAACTCCCGGCCTTCCACCGAAATGGTGACATCAGCAAAGAGCTCTTCCTCCAGACACAGTTTCATGATGCCCTGAGCCACACGGCCTGAGTGCGACCGATCTTTGAAAGTGTAGTTCACGAAGTAGTTTTCATCCATGGATGCTCCAGGCTCCTCTGGGGATTCCATGGCAGCCAACTTCTCTCTCTGCCAGCTGTCTGCAAAGCAATACCACACTGAGTAATGGGAATCCACAGTCTAGGAATCCAATTGTTCAATTTAGGGAGGGAGAAGATAAAAGTGAGCACGGAGTGGGCCAAGATTGGCCTTAGTCCTGGCCCTACTGCCATCTCAGAAGCTCTCCTTCAACCAAAGTTGGGTTCATTCTCCTGCAGTGGCACTCCACCCCTAATGAAATCGATCAAATGTCCTACTCTGGGTGTTTCCGTAAAAAGAACAAAATATTCCTTTCCATGAAACCTTGGTATTTAGGTCAACACATGAAAGCAAGCGACTGGAGGAAGTCTATGATATTAAAAGCCTCGTAAAAAGCCTTACTGCCCAAATGACTATTGGGCATAAAACTAGTGAGGCTCTGGGCAGCAGAACCCAACAAAATAGACCCCAGCGACCTTGTGGCCAAGGCCCCTCTTCCCCCACGTGCATGGAGTTCCGGCCTTCCAATATGAGGCTTGGCCTGGGACATCTGTTAGCCCCACATTGTCTCTTTTCTGAGCTTCTCCCCCGCAATTCCCACCCCTCCTCCCCCGCCCTGATGACTTCCCAAGACTCCGTTCCAGAACTCAAGACGAAGCCCGGCCGTCCCCAGCAAGGGGCACTAGTAGGCCCATCGCCAAGTGCTGTGTTACCGCACCACCTGGAATCGCCTGGGAAACGGTCGCTAAGGAAACCACTCTACTCTCACCCTTCCCCTAGCTCCCCTCCACGCCCCCTCCCGGCCACGCCCGCCGGCCCTCGTCAAAAGCTTAGCTCAGGGAGCGGGGGAGGGGTGTGGAATGTGGAACCCAGGCCCCTGCCCTTTCCCCTCCACTCACCCCTCCGGTTCCTTAGGTTCCTCGCCTTCTCTGCAGTCTCTGCCACAGCAAACTAGGACTATGTTCACCTCACGGTTTCCCCGCCTGCCTGCCTCGGTTTCTCACCTGATTTCCCTCCTTTCATTCCGAAGCCCGGAATCCGGAACCTCTGCTTCTAGCCCCACGTCCGACCGGAAGAAAATCAGATACACTCTTCCGCTTCCGGTCCGTGCCCTTGGGGTTCCGTGTCCCGTAGGTCTTGGCTGTCTGTTCTGCATCTTGGAACATGGCCGCGGCAGCGGCGGCGGCGGTGGCGGCGAGGGGCTGCTGGCGTGGTCTCGTAGGGTCCGTGGCGCCGGCCAGGGGTGAGCATGAGCAGCCCGCTGAGGCCCGGGACGGGAGTGGAGGCGCTCTCGGCGCAGGGAGCCTATCAGGCCTCACTCTGCGCTTCTTTGTATTTTTCTGTACAGTGGCCGGGCGACCTTCGGTGCTGTTGCTGCCGGTGAGGAGGGAAAGCGCCGCGGCCGACACGCGCCGTATGTGTGGGCCGGGCCCTTGTCGGGACTACAGGCGGGGGACCCTTCACTCTTTTGGTCAGATATTTGCCCTTGCCCGGGATGCCCGGAATGCCCTTCCCTGCGTCCTTTGGTAAATCTCTGCTTCTGGAGACCTGACTGCAGTGGTCCTCACTGCAGGCAGAATCGCTCTGCTGTGTGCCCTTTGAACTCCCTGTTACGGCCTTGATTGACCCTTGTCCATTTCCGTGATTCCTTTTCCCTCCTATTAAACTCTCAGCTCTTTGAGAGCAGGAAACCTAACCTTTGGGTCTCAGAGCCGTTATGATAGTAATTCACAATAATTGAGTGGTGGATGTGTGCCACGCGCCTCTCTAAGCGATTTACGAATGATCTTAGCCAGTCCTTAGGACAATCTTATGAGGTAGATAGCATTGTGCTCTTCTTACTATAGATTTGGAAACAATCCAGAGAAGTAACTTACCCAGGGTCGCAGCTCTAGCGAGTGACAGCAGGCCTATCTCCTGCCAGTCAGACAGCACTTAACCATGAAGTGTGGAGTCTATGATGTGTGGGTACTCATGGTTTAGGGTTGCATGAACGAGTGTATGGAGATAATATTACAGTCAGCATAGGCAGATTGGGAGTCAAGAGTATTTCCCCCTTTCTGGCCCTCAGTTACCTCCTCAATGGGGGAAAAGAGGGTTTCGACTAGATAATCTGAGAGGGCTCTTTAGCCCTGGAGTTCTTAGCGTGAGAGCCTGCTGTGAGCTAGGTGCTAAGGGGACACAGAAAAGCAGAACTTCTGGTTCCCACTCTTAAAGAGTTCCTGGCCTGGCAAAAGAATTGAGACATGCTGCTTTACAAAAATGCAGGCATCGTGAAGGAAGAACCGGCGAGTAGCTTTGAGAAGAGGCAAACACCCCAACCGCAGTAGTACGGAGAGTCTTTGTGGACTCTGTAGGTGACATTTCCCCTAAGTTTTCATCGGTTCCTCTTCCCTGAGAAACCCTCCGCTCTCACCTTCCTCGAGATGCTGCTGGGAGACAACATCCCTCACAGACCCAGGAGACTGGATGCAGGCATGGCTGCTGCCTTCTCCATTCCTTTGTTAAATATGCCTTCTCTTTCCAGCCACTGTCAGACCACGGAATGATGTGGCCCACAAGCAGCTCTCAGCTTTTGGAGAGTATGTGGCGGAAATCCTGCCCAAGTATGTCCAGCAAGTTCAGGTAATATTCACAATTGTTGTTTGGTCCTGGGTCAAGAAAGAACCATGTTCTCAGGGCATGTAGGAAACCGAAGACTCCTCTGCCCCACCTTGGACTTGTTTCTCTGCCTTAAACCAGGAGACTCCTGCTAAAGTGAGCTGCTCTCAACAGCTCTTTTTTTCCTTCACCTTCCCTTTCCATGTCTGCAGGTGTCTTGCTTCAATGAGTTAGAGATCTGTATCCATCCCGATGGAGTCATCCCCGTGCTGACTTTCCTCAGGGATCACACCAATGCACAATTCAAATCCTTGGCTGACTTGACAGCAGTGGACATCCCCACCCGGCAAAACCGTTTTGAGGTCAGGAGATTTGAGAAGGTTTGGGGAGTAAAGGAAAGAAAAGGACAGACAAGGTTTAGGAAGACAGCTACCAGTGGGAACCATGGTCCTCTTCAGTTTCAGTCTGGGTCAAACAGTACAACGCAGCAATTAAACTGGGGCCTCAGATTAGGCAGACCTTGGGTTTGAATCCTAGCTCTGCCACTAACAGGCTATGTGACTTCAGGCATTTTGTTTAGTCTTTCTAAGCTTTAGATTTCTTCTGTGCAAAATACGTGTGAAACTGTCCTTACCTTATAGAGAAGCTGTGAGGGTGAAATGAGATCAGGAGGGTGAAAGGAGATCGTACAGGTAGATTGCCAGCATGCAGCAAGTTCTCTGTATGCCTAGCTATTGATATTTACTGATCATCTACTATTGGCCAGATCCTGGGATCAGGGGAGAAGTAACATCCAACACCTGCCCTCAAGGAGTCCCCCACGCTCTAGTGAGGGTGAAGGACACATAAAGAGCTTACTGTAATAACGTGTAACTCATGGGTGTTGGATGTGATGAGAAAGCAGGAGGGGCTCTCAGAGTCCTGTATGGGAGGCTTCTTTGAAGGGAAAGAGAATGTGCTGAGTCTTAATGGACCGGACCAAGAGATCAGGAATTAGCTTGCTAAGGATTGTGGCTGGGAGTAGCATGAGTAAAGACAGACAAGCTGACATGATAAGCCATCATGTCTGGCCTTCCAGCTCCTTCTCTTCTCCCCAGATTGTCTACAACCTGCTCTCCCTGCGCTTCAACTCCCGGATCCGTGTAAAGACATATACAGATGAGCTGACATCCGTGGAGTCCACTGTTCCTGTGTATAAGGCAGCCAACTGGTATGAGAGGGAGGTGAGTTTCTAGACATGGTGGTTCCTGCCTCTGGGCCAGAGTTGCAGAATTGTTGAAACGACTGCATGCAGTGCATCCTTACCCGTGTGTGGCTGTGATCGACTCAATTGCTGGAGGGTCTCTTTTTTTCTAGATCTGGGACATGTTTGGAGTTTTCTTTGCTAACCATCCTGACCTAAGAAGGATCCTGACAGACTATGGCTTTGAGGGACATCCTTTCCGGAAAGACTTTCCCCTATCTGGCTACGTTGAGGTAGGAGGAACCTTGGAAAAGACTGTCAGGGAACATGGGGTGTCCTGGGCATGGCAGGAAATCTAGTCTGTGAATTGTTGTGATTTAAGAGCATAGGCTCTGGATCAAATCCTCGCTCCACTTTTGTAATCTGGGGGATGTTACTTAATTTCTCCATGACAGTCTTCTCATCTGCAAAACAGGAATAACAGTACTTAACTAGTAAGATTTACAGTGAGCTGGGGGCGCCTGAGTGGCTCAGCCAGTGAGGCATCCAACTTAGGCTCAGGTCATGATCTTGCAGTTTGTGAGCTCGAGCCCTGCTTCAAGCTCTGCACTCTGTCTCTGTCTCTCTCTGCACCACATGGTTCTCTCTCTTTCTCTCTCTCCCTGTCTCTGCCCCTTGCTCACTCGAGTGCACTCTCTCAAAAATAAATGAATAAATTTAAAAAATAATGTAATAAGTAAAAGCCTACTTAAAAGATTTACACTGAGCTAAATGATGTTAAAGCCTGGTGTACTGTAATTACTCAGTTGACATTAGCCATTATCATAATGATCATTTTAATGACCAAGGCAACCTTGAGGACATACTGTGTCCACAGGTGAAAGTGGAGGGTCATTTTACCCTGCCCTGGATCTCTGAGAAGGCAGCTGACCGGGAAGACACTAAACATTTAGCCCTTGAGAATGGTCAGAGGCAGGACCAGTAATGTGACCACAAGGGCCTTGTGAAGAATTTCAGTGCTTTGCTCTACCCGCCTTGTGCTAAAGGTTGTTTATGAGCAGGAAGATGGTCCATTGCATACAAACATACATGTCATTTTGTAGCAAAGTAACTTTTTAGAAATGCTGAGATAGTGGCAGTCTGCCCCGTCTGTACCCACATGTGCCTGCTTTCTTCGTGTTTTGCATGGTCCCATTTCCTTCTCAAGCTACTTCTGGTCAGGGCTCCTTCCCTCTCTTCTTATTTTCACGGTCTGGCCTCCTGTATCTGGTTTGCCTCTTCACCTCTTTGTCTTTACTTTATCCATCTGATCCTCCAGACAAGAAAAGCCATGCCAGTGGCGCCTGGGTGGCTCAGTGGGTTGAGTGTCTAACTTAGGCTCAGGTCACATTCTCATGGTTCATGGGTTCAAGCCCCCACATTGGGCTTTGTGCCGACAGCTTCAGGTTCTGTGGCTTCTCCCCTCTCCCCCTCCCCCACTCACTCACACTCTCTCTCAATGAATAAACATTAAAAAAATAAAAAAGGGAAAGGAAAAGAAAAGCCATGCCAAATTTACTGCCTTGCATCTTGATAGTGATAGTGCCAAGGCCACATAGTCTGAACTTGAGTGCTTGCCAATTTAGGTTTACTTTTTAGCCACTGAGTTGCTCCCTACTCCCTGGCAAGTGCTTATAAGCATTTCCTTATCAGAGTGGGTGGGCGAACAAAGTCAGCTGTGCTGCAAAAGCAGCTCAGAGCTTATGATGTGGGGATGGCGAGCAGGGGAGCCTGACTGGGTGACAGGCCACCATAGACTGTGGTTGGGATGCGATGTGCTTGGTGATACAGATATGCCTGGAGACCTGTTGACAGAGGCTGGGCTGGCAGTCAGCCTACTCAGCCACAGGGAAGTAAAGAGGCTGGCAAAGTCCTCCATAGCCTTGGGAAAGTAGGCTCCTTAGCAGCTTAGCAGCTCTGAACAAGGGCTTCCTCGGTGCTTAAGCCTGCCTTTCTCTTCTGCAGTTACGCTATGACGATGAGGTGAAGCGGGTGGTGGCTGAGCCGGTGGAGTTGGCCCAGGAGTTCCGAAAGTTTGACCTGAACAGCCCTTGGGAGGCTTTCCCTGCCTATCGCCAGCCCCCTGAGAGTCTCAAGCTCGAAGCTGGAGACAAGAAACCTGAAACCAAGTAACTCCAGGGAAGGCCTGTGGATACTGGAAAAAGCCTTATCTATACTAAGCGTCCCTGTAAATAAAATTCTTAGACTAACCACTTCTTGTGCACTTCTTGTGTGCTTTTGGGTCGAAGTGAAGCCTGACGTGGGAAAGGGGAGATTCAGTAGGGGTTTTTCCCTCTTCCTTAAAGAGACTGCCTAACCAAGAGTCTTTTAATGGGACTGTATAGTGCAGTTGGAGTCATGGTGACCCACAAGCCTGGATGTACTTCTAAGGGAGAGTTTTGGAGCTGAAATGGGAAGTTCTCATGGTCCATAGGGCTTCGGATGGGTGTGGCATGGCATCTCCTAAAAACTGGAGGGCCCTTAACAACTATAGGAGGAAACCTCTGGTCACAGCTGACTGGCTGGTGACAGCTGGAGGGGCCTAGGTGGAACCAGGGAAACCACCACCCACCCTCATCTCCTCTAAACATCCACGTAGTTCCATGAGCCAGTCTTAAAACCCTGAAACCTCCTTGCAATCTAATAGCCCATCATATTTGGGCGAAGGTAATCTTCCTAGACTCTCGCCAGAGCTGAGAATGTTGTAAGACAGTAAAAGAGGTCCTAGGACTGTTGCAAAAGATACACAGAAGCGGCAGCTCTATCTTCCAGGGGACAGGACTCCCTACCCCAGCCAGCCTGGGGTCTGTTTGGCTAGTGGTTAAGGCGCCTGAGTTGCAAGCGCTCGGCCCTGCCGGTCCATGGGACCACCCAAACAGCCCGCCGTGCCACTAGAAGGCCAGTGCAGTTGCAGGACCAAGCTCTGCAGCTGATGCTTTTGGCTGCTGAGGGGCTCCCTGGAGGGTGGGCTGGGCCCAGCTGGGTGTTAGAGCCTGAGCTCAGCTGCAGGATGTTTTGGGGGTGAGGACAGATAGTAAGGTAGCGTTACTGCTGGGCTCTTTCCTACCTCTTGGGAGGGCCAAGCTAGAGCTGTTTGCTACCAAGCACCGTTTTTCTATTAACTAAGCATCCCGCCCATCTGGGCAAGAACAGGCTGAGGACTTGACAAGCAGGGAGCCAGGCTCCTGCTGCCAACAACTTAAGATTCCACATTTCCATGGGATGGAAAGGTCCTGGGAAGTCAGAGCCAGCCCCTCCCTGTTTAGCATTGAAGGCTGACACGCAAAATAGGGAACGCCTGAGCAGCCTGCAGTGGAAAGTCGGAGCTGTGGTGTGTGGCAGGCGGATGCAGGAGCAGAGAACAGCTGGGGAGAGAAAGACTCGGAGGACGTGGTGGGGCACAGCTAGGACGATGCAGTTCCTGGGCTGGCTAGTAGTAGCCATTTGCCTTCTCCCCGGGGTAACTACAACCCAGCACTATCCAGGTACCAGGGCTTCAGGGTGGGGTGGATGGGAACCAAGGCTGCCGGCTGACAGCAATTAAAGCTGGTTCTTTCTGAACTAGCAGGTCCTAGGAACTGTGGGCATGGTGGGTACCAAACTGACCTGTGCAGCAGGCAGTTATGGTCTGGGCCCCAACCCCAGAACCAGAAAGGCCCAAGTGAAATGAAGGGAAGTAGTCCTAGTGCCCTCAGTGCCAGCCCTGGACAGAGCTAGGCAGTGGCCTTATTCTAGATGTGCAAAGCAGGACCTCTGGACCTGCCCTGGGCTTGGGACAATCATTCTAAGGGTTGGGCAGCAGACCAGAGATGAAGGAAGCTGCAGCAGACAACCTGCCTTGCCTGGCCTTCCTGGCTTCCACGTAAGACCTACTGAGAAGCAAGGAAGGAGTAGGTTCTTCCAAAAGGGGTCCCCGACCTTTTTGGAAAAGTTACTGGCACTGTTTTAGATCACAATGTCCCAGATGATTATAGGGAGGGGAAGTGGGAAGTGAAGTGTCTTGTGACCCAACGGTCTGGAGCTTTTTGCCAAAGGAACTGTAGAAGTTCAAGGAGTCCTGGACACTTGCCGAGGTGGTATCTGAGTTTGGGATGATGATTTTGGGATCACAAGACTTATGCCCAGGAGGGAGAATGTCAATGTGCATGTGTCTGTAAGGGAAGGGGTAGATGGGATGGCATTTCTACTCTTTTGTAGATAGAAGAAAATCTTGGCATTCCGACCAGGTTGCTAAGGGGCACTTCTGGGAGGCTGGGGTGTTCAGGGTGGAGCTTGGCAGGGGTCTGACTCCTTTTCTGCTGCCCCAGGGCAGCCCATGGACAGAGCCAGCGTGGGAGGTGGCCTGCAGGAGCCAGAGGCCCCGGAAGTGATGTTTGAGGTCTTTCCTCCAGCCTGGGATATGGGGGTGGGAATGTCCAGAAGTCCCTAAGCTCAGGGTTGGGAAGGGGGATGTCGTAGGCTGGGCCTGCTGGGGGAGGGGGGCCACCCAGCATGGGTCCTACTGCCTGCTTATGCCCCCCCAGCCCACTCTTGCTCCTTGCCCTGGCCCCTGCAAGGCTCCAGCCCACCCCTTACATGGCTCCCCTTGCAGCTGCTCTGGGCTGGGCTGGAGCTGGATGTCCTAGGGCAGCTGCACATCCAGGATGAGGAACTGGCGTCCACACGCCCGGGCCGCCGACTCAGGCTCCTCCTGCAGCACCACGTGCCCAGTGACTTGGAGGGTGCTAAGCAGCGGCTGCAGCAGTTCCAGGACCTGCGGAAAGGGCCTCCTCTTAGCCCTTGGGACTTTGAACACCTGCTCCTTACAAGCCTGTCCTGTGTCTACCGGCTCCATAAGGCTAGTGAGGCTGAGGAAAGAGGTCGCTGGGCCCAGGTCTTTGCCCTGCTGGCACAGGAAACACTCTGGGACCTTTGCAAGGGCTTCTGCCCCCAGGGGCAGCCCCCTTCTCTGGGGCCCTGGGCCTTGATCCTTGACCCTTTTCCCTGACCCTCCCAACTCCTACCCCATGCTAGACCCACCCTGGGCAGTGGCTTCCATATGGCACTTAGTTCTTTCCACTGTGTTCAGGTCTCTGGCCTTGGATTGTACCCTGGAATCCAGTTTACCCCTCCCCCATTTTCTTCCCTGAGCCTTGCTTGGCAGGCTAAGAGCCTGGGTCTCAGGCAGCAAGCACAGACTTTGTGGGGTGTGTGTGTTGAGGTCAAGGTTGAGAAGTGTGTTCAAGAGATGCTGAAAAAGAAGCTGCCTCCAAGAAGACCAAGCTAGATGCTCTCACTCCTACCCTGGCAGTCCGTAACAAGTCCTGTGGAATCTACAGGAACCTCATGAATACTCAGCACCCAGTCCTAATATAACCCCTTCTAAGTCCAACCAATGCTTTGGAGTCCCTGAGCCCCAAGTTCCCCATTTGGACTAGCACAGGCTGGACATCTTTAGTTCCATCTGTTGGAGAAGAAGTGGAGGAAAGCAGGTGGAGAAACATTACCTTTTCTGGAGGGGGCAGGTGGAGACAGGGCACAGGATGGTTTTTGGTCCATCTCAACACGGCTCAAATGAACACCTCAGAGTGAGGCGGCAAGGGCAGAGACAAGCTGAGGCTGGCTGGTGTAGTCCTGATCCTGTGTAGCTGTCCCATTAAATGTTCTGTTCTGGCCTCCTGGAGCTTGTGTCCTTCTATGCCAGAGTAAGTTGTCTAACCCTTGTCCTGGGCAAATCACCCTCCCTGTCCTAGAAGAAGGAATGTTCTGTTTCCTAGAATCCCATCCTCCCAGAAAGATAGCAGGGCGTGGCCCCTTGTCACCAGAAGGAACTAGCCAGACCCTAAGAATGACGTCGTAGGTCAGTGGGGAGGAGTTACAGGGACTGTAAAGGGATCTGAAGGGGAGGCCCCAAGGGACTAGGTGAGTAGGTCAGTTCAAATTCCCATCTCCTGGCCCTCCCAGGGCCTGACCAAATCCTGCTTTCTGCCCCCCCCCCCCGACTCTGGCCCCCGCCCCGCCAGCCCGAAACGACGGCGTCGCAGACAAGACAGAGCGCAGGACCCCGGGTAGACAGGCGCCGGCGCAGGCCCACTTTATTGGCAGAGTCGGCTACACTGGGCGGGCCGTCATGCTCGCGCCGGCGGGGTCGTTCCGGCCACGGCCCGGCATGCACGCCCCGGGCTGCCCTGGGCTCCTCTCCCTGTCGGGGCTCAGAGCTCCGGGGGCCCGAGGCCCGGCAGGCCAGCGGGGGCGAGGTCGGGGTACACCAGGAAGCCGGAGAAGGTGATGTACTTGCCGTGGTTGCTGTAGGCGCCGTAGCCATCGTGGTCGTGGCTGAGCAGCCAGACGGCGTCGCCGCGCCGCAGCGCCAGCATCACGCTCTGGCTCTGCATCTCGCGGCGCCGCGACGCGCCGTCGTCGTAAATCATGGCCTGCACCTCGTCGCGGTTCTTCATCAGCTTCACGGACAGCGTCTTGCGCGGCAGCTTGCCCAACGTGAAGGAGAAGAAGTAGGCGCCCGGCAGGCGGCAGCGAAACACGCCGGCCGCCGCGTCGAAGTCGCCGCCAATGTTGACGAGCTCCGTGTCGAAGGCGAGCGGCCGGTGCCGCGGCCCCGGGCCCGCGTCCGAGCCCACCAGGCTGCGCGTGCGCGCCGCCGAGAAGGCCGAGCGCGGCTCGGGGGGCGCGGGCGGCCCGCGCGCAGGCGCGTCGGCGTCCGCGTACACCAGGTAGCCGCTGAAGGTGGCGCCGGGGGCTCCGAGCGCGTACTGCGGGGCGCCGTGCAGCCGCAGCCACACCGTGTCGCCGTAGTCGAGCTGCAGCATGGCGCTCTGGCTGGCGGCGCGCCGGGCGCCCGGCCGCCGCTGCTCGTCGAAGGCCAGCGCCTGCACCTCGTCGCGGTTGCGCACCAGCATCACCGACAGGCTCTTGTGTGGGGCCTTGCCAGCGGTGAAGGAGAAGAAGTAGGCGCCGGGCACGCGGCAGCGGAACTGGCCTGTGGCCGCGTCGAAGTCGCCGCCGATGTTCACGTACACCTTGTCGAAGGTCACCGCCATCTCCGATGTGCCCTCCAGCGGGGTGGTGCGTGCGGCGGAGAAGGCCGAGCGCAGCTCCGTCGAGCCCGAGCCCGGAGCCGGCCCCAGGGCCCAGCAGGCGGCAGGGCCCAGCAGGCCCAGCAGGAACAGCAGCATCGTGCCTGGGTCGGGGAGGCAGAAGGGGAAGGGGGGTGGACGGTTGTGCAGGGGGCGCCTCCAAATGTCCGGAATTCCGAGACTGGGAGACAAGTTATTTTCACAGCCCTGCCCTTGACCCACAACTAGGACTCGGCTTCCTACACACTTGGACCAAATCATTGATTCTTAAACTACAGCCGGCCTCAGGGGCCCGCGAGAGCTTGTTAGAACACACAATGTTGGGCGCCTAACCCTAGAATTTCCATTCACTAGGTTTAGGATGAGGCTTGAGATTTTTCGCATTTCTAACAAGTTCCCAGCAAGGCAGATGCTACTGGTCTAGGAACCACACTTTGGGAACAACCATTAGATTGGGCCAGCGAGTCTCTCTGTCTGTCTGTCTGTCTCTCTCTCTCTCTCTCTTCTCTCTCTTTTGTAAGCACTGAACTTACCTCAAGTGAAAGCTCACACACCCGTACCACAGATACAAACAGAAAGGTTGTAAGAAGCCTATAGTCCTGTCAGCTGGGTTTACCCTCTCTCTACCTTGGCACCACAGAGGGCGGTCTCTGGGTTTCCTTCCGCCTGGTTTGCTGCATTTTCCTGTGGGTATACTGTGGACCTTGCCTGCCCCTCACTCAGGCACTAGCCCTCTGCACTGATGTCCTTTATGGTGGCCACTGTTTCAACCCCCATCTGGGCAGGAAAGGACATAGCTGCTCATTGACCCCTGTCCTGGCCTCTGACCCACTCGAGGCTCAGCTCCCACTCTGCACTCCCCAGGGGCCCTTGCAGTAAAGAGGCCAGAACAGTAGGGCTTTGACATAGGTCCCTCCCCCCATGAAATCCAAGTAAGAGACAGTGACTCTTCCCTCTGGGCCTGAGGGCTGGTCACTGAGGGCAAGGGGAGAACAAGGGGCTGCTGTGACTAGAGCAGGAGGGCAACAGTCCCGGCAAGGCTTTGGCAAGATTGTGGGCTCAGAAGCTTTATTTCTCAGCAGTGGTGGAGTGAAGGGCTGACAGCTGTATCTGGGCTCAGTTCCTGGCTCTACTGCTTAAAAGCTGAGAAGCCTTAGGCGAGTTCCTTAGGTTCTCTGGGCATGGCTTTCTTTATGTAAGTGGGGAGGAGACCTGCCTCACAATCGTACTGGGAGGATGCTGAGACAGCACGTGTGAACAGTCTGGGAAAGGCACTGTGGCCCAGGTGTGCAGATGCTTCTGTTCTTGGCCTTGAGAAAAGTGCTCTGATCAAGGTCCTGACATAAGGAATGAGGGGCTCAGTAGCTCCTGCCCCTGGGAGCTTGTGAAGGCATCACTTAACTCCTTCATGCTTCCTAGTAGGGCACAGGTTCTGGGGCTTGAATACCCAAAGGCCCTGAAGTGGAGACAAAGCAGGAAAGAAAATGAGATGGCAACAGCCCCGGATGTGGGCTTCCATGGGGAGCACCCTGGGAGTATGTGTAGCTTGGTGTCTCTTAGAGCCCCTGGGGCTTGCCGAGAAGGGTTGGCAGGTGCGGTTGTGCACCTTGCGGTCGGCGGGCACTGGAGTCTGGCCCACATTCTGCTTGCCCAGCGGTGCGGAGCTGCTGCACCTGGGGAAGAGTGTGCCTCTTTCTAATTCTCACAATAAAGACCCCAAGTCCCTAACCTAGCTGAGCATTCCAGAGGAAGTGCCTTTTCGAAATCCTACAAAGGCACCCCATGGGCTAGCCAACACCCTTGATGTAGGCAGGGAAGGGGGTGGGGACCCATCTACAGGAGTGAAGATTGCACTTCATGAGTATTCCCTTTTACAAAGTTCTTTGGACACGTCTGGTCTCGCAGCAACCCTGTGAGGCAGGGGGGCCCTCTCCCATTTTATAGATGAGAAAGTCAAGGCCCAAACAAGGGGAAGCACTTTGGTCCAAGGTTACCATGCCTACTGAGGCAACCTTGAACCAAGGTCTTTCGATTCCAAATTCAGTATGCCTTTCCATCATCTTTTCCTCCTAGATGTAGATATTTACAGCCAACCTGTCCATAGCCTCAGTTTCCCTTTTTGCAAAAAGAGGAGGAGAGATAAGTGAAATGAATCTTGGGATCCAGGACAAAGGAGAAAGAAAGTAAAAAAGCAAAACCAACGAGACAAGCAGAAACTTCTAGTGTTTTGCCTTCTGGGAATATGGACACATCTCCCCGCATCCTGACCCCACACCCCCCCTCGCAGGTCCTACCCCAGGAGCACCTGCCCACCCTACCCTCAGCAATCTCCCTGCAGAATCTGGTGCCCCCGCGAGGGCCAGAGGGCCCCCCAGGATGTCCAGTACCCAGTCTCTGCCCATTTCTCACCCACCACTGCCCACTTCCCGGGTCCCTAGGTCCCCATCCTTCCTTAAACCCCCTTCCCTGCGCAGGTGGGGGGGGGTCAGGTGGGCCTCATAGCTTCAGGAAAGGAAATGGCTGTTCCTAGCTTTGCCCAGGTGAGGCTCAAAATAATCATCTTCAAAGAGAAAAAACTGGGACACACAGGGCTGGGGCAGACCCAGAGCCCCGGAACCCACGGGGAAGGTGCCGCGATGTCAAGCAAAGGGGACCTTAGAGCCCCGCTCCCCGCGAAGCCCCACTCCCCAATGACCCCCTCCCTCGAGCCCCGCCAGAACCACCCCCCACCTTGAAAGCCCCCCATGTTCCCAAAAATATAAGTCCCCCTTTTACAGAAACCAATTAATCCTTTCTCCTGAATAAAGAAATCTCTCGGGAAGGGATACCCCAGACCTCCCCCCATCCCAGCCTTCATCCATCCATCCCTTCGGAGTGAAAGCCCTTGAGCCTCTTTCATGAAAAAGCTCTCAGGTCCTCCTTTCAGCAAGAAAGGACCCGATTCCCCGCTCCTTCGCCCGCCCCCGCTTCCATACGGGAGAAACGTCGGCTCCCCGCGTCTGAGCTGCCCTCACCTGGCTGGGGGCGGCGGGCGGGTCGGGTTCGCTCCGAGCCCGCGATCCGGCACCGGGCTCCGAGCCCGCGATCCGGCACCGGGCTCCGAGCTCCGGGCGGGCGCCGGGGCTGCGCACTGACCGCCCGCGCTGCGGCGGGGCCGGGCCTGGCGGGGGCGGCGGCGGCGGCGGCGGCGGCGGGGCGCTGGGACCCCGGGGCCCCGGGGCGAGCGAGGGGAGCGAGGCGCTAGAGAAAGAGGACGGCTGAAGAGCGAACGGAGCAGAGCGCCGGGAGGAGCGGCAGGGGAGCGGCGGGAAGGGGGAGAGGGAAGGAGAAGGGAGAGGGAGGGGCGCGCCGAGGAAGGGGAGCCGCGCAGGGCCTAGGGGCACCGCACAGAGGAGGCCCCTGCGCAGGCTGCCCGGAGCCCTGGGCTCTTTCTCATCCGTGACCTCCCTAGAGTTTCACCCTCTGGCTCCACAGAACACACATCATCAACCCAAGCTAGCAGATGGGGAAACTGAGGCCTGAGGCAGAGGCCAAACTGGGGGTGGCCCAGGGCACTTCCCAGGCCAGCCTCCTCCCTGGTTTGAGGAGAGGGGACTACAGCAGGACACAGAGACTGGACAAGCCCCTGGGCTGCAAGGACAGTGGAAGGTGAGATTTAGGCTGGGACAGATGTCCAGACTGAGTGGCGCTGGAGGAGGGGGGTCTGAGAGAAGGATAAAATGGGTCAATGTCATGAGTAAACAAAAGAACTTAAAGAGACCTCGTTTTTCTTTCTTATCTCCGAATCTCACAATGCCCATGGCTGGTTAGGAAGGAAGGAGGAAGACCAAGCTCCCAGACAGGAGAGGGTCAGCCTGGGGGGACCCCAGGATGCAGAGGAAGGGCATCCTTGGGGAAGAACTGGGTTTTGCTTCCAGGGTGCCTGAAAGAAGGGAGAAGGTTGAGAAAGGGGAGGCTCAAAAGGGCCTGTCTGCAGAGGGACAGCCCACCCAGCTGGGGCAGGTGTTACAGGATCCAGTGGGACATCAGGGCTGGGAGCAGGTGTCTTCCCACACCTCGGCACTTCTCAGATCCCCCCCCACCCCGCCCCCGACCTCCGCCATGGCCTCCACTCTGGGCTTTGACCCCTGCAACCCCTCTTGGACTCCCTTCATCAGGGCTGCTGTGAACTCGTCCACCATGAGGTGCTCGGTAGATGTTGACTAAGTGGATGGTTTTAGAAGCGGCCCCATTCTCCGGTGCCAGGAAAAGGTGCCCTCCATCTGCCCCTGGTTGACACAGAAGGCCCGTGTTCGAGTCCCTGCTCTGCCACAGACCCTGTGTGTGGACCCACAGAAGCCTGCTGCCCTCTGAAGCCCTCTCCCCTCTGGACTTTTCCTTCTGGAACACTCTCTCTCTTTTTTAAATTTATTTTGAGAGACAGAGAGAGACAGTGCAAACAGGGGAGGGTCAGAGAGAGAGGGAGACACAGAATCTGAAGCAGGCTGCAGGTTCTGAGCTAGCTGTCAGCACAGAGCCCGACACGGGGCTCAACCCCATGAGCTGTGAGATCATGACCTGAGCTGAAGCCGGATGCTTAACCGACTGAGCCACCCAGGCGCCCCTTCCTCCTGGAACTCTAAAACTTAAGTGACCCCAGTTAGTCTGACGCAGGTTAGCCCTCATGAAGGCATTGATAATGATAATGGGCTTATTAAGTTTTCTTCAGGGTGTTAAGTGAATGACGAATGAATGAATATGTGCCTCAATGGAAAGAGATGAATGGAGGCATTTTGGACTGGGCCCTGGGGGTATTTGGGGCCTACGGTGAAGCACCTGTCTAGCCCGTTAGATCATGACTGTTCCCTTCACCAGTTTGAAAAGCTTGGGTCACAGGCCTATGGGAGGGCATGAGGCAGGGCAGGGTGGGATGAGTCACGCAGGGATGTAGCAGGAGGGCTGGGGAAGGCAGGATGCCGACCTTGGGCAGCCAAACCCCTTTAGCACAGAGGTGCTCTTTTGGACCATGAGACTGGGCTACCATCTTGAAAGTGCCTTTTGAAGGTGTGGTTCCAATGGTGGGGACAGAAGAAGGCAGGATTCTCCAGGCAAGACCATTAAATCCTAGTGGGGGCCTGGCTCAGGCTGAAAGCCATTTGACACTTTCCCTGGTGAAGTCAGGGTCAGGGAGATAGGTGGCCGGGGCACACAGATGGCAGCAGGGTTTGCTTCGGGGGCCACTGGGAAAGGGACGTGGAGAAAGAGGCTGCCATGAGCTGGTGGGGGACGAGGGCAGGCTGGAGTAGGGGGCAAAGGGTGTGCCAAAATGGAAGGAGGTCATGGTACAGCATTCAGAGGAAAGAGCCCGAGGCGAATTGTACTTCCTGTCTGCTCCTACTCCGTTGTGCAGCGATTACAACACAATAATGTTCTATACTCCTTTTTTGCTTTTTTTTTTTTAATAGAGAGAGAGAGCAGGGGAGGGGCAGGAAGAGAAGGAGAGAGAGCCTCTTAGGCAGACTCCATGCACACTGTGGAGCCCAAAACAGGGCGTGGAGCTCTGTCTCATGACTATGAGATCAAGACCTGAGCTGAAATCAAGAGCCGGAAGCTTAACCGACTGAGCCACCCTAACCAGCCCCTGATACACGCCTTTGATTCTGTAGCAGATACTATCAGTGCCCCACCCACAGCCCCAGGCCTACCTGGAGGTCGCTTGCACGCACAGGTCCTGAACTTGCCTCCCCGGTCTCTCCCGGGGTATTCTTGGCTGGGAAGTGAGTGTGGGGCAGGCTGAAAGTGGAGACTTAAAACCCCCCAGAGAACCGTAAACCAAGCAGGGTCCACAGTTAGTGGATAAATACTCCAGGTTTCAGTCCCTCAGCAGGACAATTCCTGATAGCCTGACATGCTCCAGCCTCAGAGAGACTCCATCCGGCAGGAAACCCGAGTTGCCATGTGAAAAACCTACTCGTCCCCGTGTGCTTTATTTCCTTTCCTCCCTGTCTTGTCTCCCTTCCCCACTCCTTCACCCTGCTTCTTGGGATCACCTTTTAAACTGCCTGCACCCAAATATTTGTCTCAAGGTGCACTTTTGAGGGAACCCAAGCTAAGACAATGAACAATGACTGCGTCTTAAACTGTGGGAAGTGCTTTTTCACATCCATTAGCTCATTTGATTTTCTTAACATCTCCTGAAGTTCCTATCGTTTACAAATGAGGGATGAAGACGTTATGTGCAGGAGCAGGATTCAGACCCAGGTCTGTTTAGCTCCAAGACCTGGTCCCTAACTATATGTCCAATCGGCAGCCCCCCTAATTCTCTGATCCTCTTTAGGTCTTACATTTTCATCTGTAAAACGAGGGATGGGCTCTTGAGTTTGGAGGGAGACAAGGTACTCAGTTTCTTCTAAAGCTAGATGGGTTCGGTCAGTGAGATGGCATCAGAAGCTATTGGGAGAGGAAGCGCTTAAAGGGCCCTTCATTTTGCCCTCCCTTTTCTCTTCCCTCTTTTTGGAATGCATACCCGAAGGCTGGAGCCTCAGTTGCCATCTTGGGCCAGGAGCCACAAGGAAGTGTTCTAAAGTGCAGTCTTAGGGAGGGGCTCAGGAAGAAGCTGAGATGAAAATCACCCAGAGCCCCTGCTTTCAAGGAGGTAATCATTTAGTGGGAGGGGCTGGAAGTGGATAGAATCATAGTGGGTGGAGAGAGATCAGATCCAGGAGTGAGCTGCAAAGTGCTTCAAGAGTTCAGGGAGGGAGAATTCCACTGAGGGATTAAGGAAGATGTCACAGAGGAGGCTCTTTTTCTCTTTCTTTCTCTTTCTTTCACTCTAAGTTTTTTTAAGTAAGCTCTACACCCAGCTTGGAGCTTGAACTCACAACCCTGAGATCAAGTGTCACATGCTTTACCAACTGAGCCAGTGGTGCCCTATAGAGAAAGCGATTTCTTTTCTTTTTTTTTTAAATGTGTATTTAAGAGAGAAAGAGAGAGAGAGAGAGATCTCATGTGGCAGCAGGGGAGGGTTAGAGAGAGAAAGACTCCCAAGCTGCCAGGGAGAGCCCAAAGCAGGGCTCAAAGGAACTCACGAAGCATGAGATCATGACCCTGGTGGAAATCATGGTTGCTGAGCCACCTAGGTGCCCTGAGAAGGAGATTTCTAAACAACGGCAAGGATCTGGCAGTGAGATGAAAGAGTAGGGGGTGGGATCCAACCGAAGGTAAGAATATGAACAAAGGTGTGAGGTGACGAGACAGGGCTTGGCGAGGAGTCCTCGTGTGGCTGGCTCAGGCGGGAAGGGGTGTGCATGGACGTTCTGGCAGGTGAGCTGTGTGGGCTTCAATGAGCTGAGGAGCTGGGGTTATCCTCCAGCAGAGGGGACCGTACTCGGAGCCGTGTTTTGAGATTTCTCTGGCTGAAAGACGAGACCGAACCAGGGAGGCCTGCAAGAAAACACTCAAAGTGTGCAGATGAATCTGAACGATGCAGGGCTAATCAGAAAGGAAAGGCAAGGGAGGAGACTGATGGGAGAGAGAGAGAGAGAGAGAGAGATTGAGAGATTGACAGAGCGCACCCGCACAAGCTCACAATTTAATTAGCTTCCCTGTTTGCCAGTGGATTACAGGGGAATTAGCAGAGCTAGGGACCTTGCTGGGAGTTGAGGGGAAGTTAATGAGAAAGACAACAACACGCCCCAGGGAGAAATGAAAGAAAAGGAATTGTTAGCCCAGCAGAGAGGCCGGAGGGAGAAACAGATGTCAGGGCGCAGAGTCTCTGCCTTGCTCAGAGATTTCAGTCCTCTAGGGGGACAGACGCTTGGTGCTCCTGGGTAGGGCTGCCGGCTCCCGGTGCGCTGGGTTCCAGTTCCTGAGCACCTGGGTAATGACCCCAGACCGGGAAAGCTGGGAGCGGCTGGGAAGATCAGGTTCCCAACTCTACCTTGGCCTTTTCCCGGGGGGTGGGGTTGGGGGGTGGGACTGAACCCCCAGTCTCCTTTTGCAGATGGACAGATTAATGCCCTGGATGGGGAGGTGACCTGCTCCTGACCCATGTGACAAATGGCATTTCCCAAAGATAGGTGTGATAGTAGCTCCCCCCACCCCATGCTCTTTTTTTTTTTAATTTTTTAAATGTTTTATTTATTTTTGATACAGAGAGAGACAGAGGATGAGAGGGGGAGGGGCAGAGAGAGAAGGAGACACAGAACCGGAAGCAGGCTCCAGGCTCTGAGCTATCTGTCAGCACAGAGCCTGACTCGGGGCTCGAACCCACGAATGTGAGATCTGACCTGAGCCGAAGTCGGAGGCTTAACAGACTGAGCCACCCAGGCACCCCCCGATGCTCTTTCTGTACTGTGAACTTGCGGGGTGCCTGGGGGGCTCAGTCGGTTGAGTGTCCAGCTTCAGCTCAGGCCATGATCTCGAGGTTCATGGGTTCGAGCCCCATGTCAGGCTAGCTCAGAGCCTGGAGCCTGTCTTCAGATTCTGTGTCTCCCTCTCTCTCTGGTCTTCCCTTGCTCATGCTGTCTCTCTCAAAAATAAAACGTTAAAACATTTTTTTATACTGTGATCTTGCCACTCCCCTCTAAGAGGAGGACTTGGGTTGGTCATAAAGGGTGGTCCTGCTTCAGCCTGGTGCTGGGGCTCTCTCCTGAAACTATCATAATGTGAGAACGCCCAGGCCACATGGAAAAGCCATGTGTAGATGTGGTGGTCAACCTACCAGACGTGCAGCTTGGGATGTGAACATTATCCACAGCCCAGCTAACAGCTGGAGGAGGAGGGAAGAGACAGGGGGAGACACGGGTGGCACAGAAATAAAAACGCTGGGCACCTTGTCCAAAAATTAAGAATTTATTTTTTGGGGGCATCTGGGTGGCTAATTCGGTCAAGCACCTAACTTCGGCTCAGGACATGATCTCACGGTTCATGAGTTTGAGCCCCAGGTCAGGTTCTGCGCTGAGAGCTCAGAACCTGGAGCCTGCTTCATATTCTCTCAGCCTGCTCTCTGCCTTTCCCCCACTCATGCTTGGTCTGTCTCTTTCAAAAAATGAATATTTTTAAAATTTTACATATTTTTCAAAGTTTATTTATTTTGAGAGAGCGAGAGCATGGGGGAGGGGCAGAGAGAGAGGGAAAGAGAGAGAGAGAGAGAAAAAGAGAGAGAAAGAGAGAATCCCAAGGAGGCTCCTCACTCTCAATTCAAAGCCCGATTTGGGGCTTGAATTCGTGAACCGTGAGATCATGACCTGAGCTGAAATCGAGAGTCGGACGCTTAACTGACTGAGCCACACAGGTGCCCCGCACCAAAAATTAAGAATTTAAATGGCAACGATGGAGCATTCAAGCAGCATTGAGCCCTTGGAAGGCTGCATCCCAAGAAGCCGGCCCTGACCCTCACAGAGGCCCCGGCATCAGCTGCTCACAGTCTGAGGAGGCCTTCAGGATGACTCTGTGCCCGGCCACCCTGCCTCCCACTGTGTGCCAGGCTGACAGGGGATAGGAAGGATTGTTTGGAGCCCTAACTTTGGGGTTACTGTAGCAGCAGCTAGTTGGAACCCTGGGAGTCAAAAGTGGGATGAAGATATAGAATGGTTCTCCCCCAAACAAACCTGGGCTCATTCTCCAGGCTGCTGGCGCAGGTTCTCTTTCGTCCATGTTGATACAGAAACCTGGAGGTACAGATCCCTCTCAACTGTTGGAGACCCAAATCCTGCACCTTTGGCTACGGAGTGCTGGGTGCAGACATCGTGGCTGACATATCCTTGGGGGGTGAATGTCAGCTTTTCCATTGAAAGAGGTTGGGAAAAGACCTCCTCTGCTGTGAGCTAAAACAGTGGTGACAGTGGCCTCGGCAGGAGACAATGGTTAGGTCTCCATGGCTTGCGGGAGCCTCAGGGAGTGACAGGTGCCGGGGAGGAGGGAAGGGAGAGAATCCCTGTGGCCTTGTGGGATCTTGATCCCTGTTTCTGACAGTAGTGTCCTTTGATGGCAGGTATTGCATTCTGACGTACGCGCGCGCGCGTGTGTGTGTGTGTGTGTGTGTGTGTGTGTGTAGTGGTGGCAGCGGTGGGGGTGAGGTTTGAATCACTTTGCCTGTGTTCACCAGCGCAGTGGCCGCCAGTGGGCGGGTCTAGGTGAGTCCTGGGTGACCGCTGGGGACAGCTTGGGATGTGAACATTATCCACAGCCCAGCTAACAGTTGGAGGAGGAGGGAAGGACAGGGAGAGACATGAGTGGCACGTAGCAATTTGTCATTGCCACCTCAGTCTTTTAAAGAGTAGCCATAGTAAAAACCACAGATAAAGTGCAATGGGAGCACTAGGAAAATAAGTTCATTCCAAGTGGAGGGATTCGGCAAGAGATAATGAACGAAGTGACACCTAAATAAGTCGTGAAGTCTGCACTAGACCTTGACAGGTAGCAAGAGCGGGGGGAAAAGCATCCTGGGAGAAAGGGAGGGAGCAGGGGAATGCCCGTAGGAGGCAATACAGTTCTGGTAAGAAGCAGTGACTGGCATTGGACTGCTTGAGTTTGAATCCCAGCTCCGTCACTAATGGCGTGACCTCAAGTGTCCCCACCTGTGAGATGTGGACAAGAAATCTATGCCTCACTGGCTTGTCGACAGCATTGAAAGGCATACTCAGTATTCAGCACAGAGCCGCCATGTTGTAAGCACCCACTAGGTGCTATTGTTACTGCTTGGTGTGTTTGGAAAATGAAGAACAGCCTTGGTGTGGCTGTCGTGCGGAATCCAGGGGTGTTGCCGGGAGACAGGTCCAGACACATGGGTTTGCAGTTTGACCATGAAGGATTTTAAGTGCCAGGCTAAGCCGTCTAGACTTTATTCTGGTAGCCATGGATCTCAATCCTATCTGGATTTCTTGTATTTCTTTTATTCAAGTATTTTGTAATGCCTCCTTTCCTACACTGAAATGAAATTCATAAAGAATGTAATTATTGACACCTAATTGTTTTTTAAATTTTTAATGTTTTTTTTTTGAGAGAGAGAGAGAAAGAGCAAAAGCAGGGGAGTGTCAGAGAGAGGGAGACACAGCATTTGAAACAGGCTCCAAGCCCTGAGCTGTCAGCACAGAGCCCGATGTGGGGCTTGAATCCATAAACTATGGGATCATGACCCGAGCTGAAGCCAGATGCTCAGGTGTCTCTTGACACCTAATTTCAAAAAAAAAATCAGGATAATACCTCAAGTGTGATATAAAGGAGAAAGGAAAGGAAAGAAATTTTTAAAAATAATGTTTTTCAATATGTAAATACCTGCGCATTGCCACACAGGAATAAATATAAAACAGACGGATGTTCACACTTCTAGAAGCACAGAATCTTCCACAGAATCACAAGTGCGACAACTACAAACACAGGCTCATCCAGAGGTGTGCTGTCCTAAGCCCCAATACCATTGTCATGTCTAAAACAGTGAATGACTCTCGGTAAAATTTCAGACAAAACACATTACAATCCTTCCTCAACTTACAAGGAAGTTACATTCCTGGAAATTTCAGTGTACATTAAAGCCATGCAAAAAATCTTGTTTTGTATGTAAAAATAGGTTTTGTGTGTGTGTGTGTGTGTGTGTGTGTGTGTTTTACCTACATTAATGTTGTAAGGAATGAGACCTAAAGTTTCACTTTATCAACTGTCCTAAACGTGACAGGACATCTGCCATCCCTGGCTGCTGCCCACTAGACGCCAACAGTGTCCCTCAATCACTGGGACAACTGGGACAACCCAAAACGCCCTCCTACGTTTCCCAACTACCCTCACCTTCTGCTTTGGGCAATATGGGACCAGGAAGGCCATGCTCTCTCCTCTGGGCTTTATGTGATATTTTGTGAGAAGACGATACTTCGAACTACTGCCACCACCTCACAACCATGTGGCGCAAAGTGTGAGGACAACACCTAATACACTGGGGATGACACAATGGACAGAGACGGCAAGTATCAGCGTCCTTGATGGTATCACTGAGCCACGGAGTTAACACATTCTGGATTTACTCTACCTGTGGACCTCTCCTTATGGGAGACCACTTCTTGGTTGAGCCACTTTGAGTTTCTTCCTTTTCTTTAAAAATGTGTATTTATTTTTGAGGAAGAGACAGCACAAGTGGGGAAGAGGCAGAAAGTGAGGGAGACAGAGGATCCAAAGAAGTGGGCTCTGCGCTGACAGTAGAAAGCCCAATGCCGGGCTCAAACTCAAGAACTGTGAGATCAGATTGTTTGGGGTGCCTGGGTGGTTCAGTTGGTTCAGCAGCTGACTTTGGCTCAGGTCACGATCTCATGGTTCATGGGTTCGAGCCCCGCATCAGGCTCTGTGCTGACAGCTCAGAGCCTGGAGCCTCTTTCAGATTCTGTGTCTCCCTCTCTATCTTCCCCTCCTCCACTTGTGCTCTCTCTCAAGTAAACATTAAAAAAAAAAAAAAAAAAAAAAAAGAACTGTGAGATTGTGACCTGAGCCAAAGTCGGACTCTTCACCGACTAAGCCACCCAGGTGCCCCGAATCCTCTGTTTCTTGCAGTTAAAAGTAGTCTAACCTTTACAAGTTATTTCCCCCTCTCTGGGTCTTCTTCATCTGTAAATATAGAGAGGGTTTGAGTCTAGGGCCTGTGAGTCTCTGAAGGGAAAAGAAGACGGCATGGCAACTAGCATGAGGGGCTTGGGAAGGAGCTGGAGGAGTCCGCCTCTCACCCCCTTATCTGGGAGGACAGGGAAGGATGGATTCAGTCTGGGCAAGATGATGAGTGGTCCCACCTCGGGCACTTGGATCACACTAGATTTTGTGGATGGAAACTCAGACTTACACGGTATCATCTCAGTTGGGGAAAAGATACAATTACATAGGAAAAGATCAGATGATGTAAACACTAAAATATTTAGTTATTTAAGCAGGTTCAGGGATGATATTTATTTTCTCTTTAAATGTTTTTCTATGTCCCAAACTTTTTACAACAGACATTTACTGATTTCATTTGAAATGTAATTTAAAATACCAATAAACTATAATTTCTTTCCAATGTAATGTATCAAAAGAAGTAGATCAGTGGAATGGAATGTAAAATCAGTACTAGATCCAAATACATACTGGAATTAGAATATTATAAAAGTTGGATTTTAAGTTTATTTATTTATTTTTAACAATCTCTACACCCAATGTGGGGCTTGAACTCACAGCTCCAAGATCAAGAGTCACATACTCTTTTGACTGAGCCAACCAGGCACCCCTAAAAGTGGAATTTTAAGTCAGAGAAGAACAGATACATGATCAATAAATTGTATGTGAACAATGTGTCCCATTTGGAAAAAAAAAATAAGTTGGATCCATATACAATGTCTTATACCAAAACAAATAACAAATGGAGCACATATTCAAATGTGAAAATGAAATTAAAAAAGGACTGAAAGAAATCAAGTGACAATTTTTTAAATTTCAGAGTGAACAAATTTTTAAAAAATAATTTTTAAAAAATGTTTATTTTTGAGAGAGTACAAGCTGGGGAGGAGCAGAGAGAGAGAGAGGGTCAGAGGATCTGAAGCAGGCTCTTCACTGCCCAGAGCCTGCTATGGGGCTCGAACTCACAAACAGTGATACCATGACCTGAGCCAAAGCTGGAGGCCCAACTGACCAACGCCACCCATGCGTCCCCCAGAGTACAGACCTTTGAAGTAGGAGACAAAATCCAGAAGCATACAAAAATATTAATGGATACATTTTCCTACAGCTAAAAAGAGAAACATATTTACATGGCAATACTGCCAGCAACAAAATCAAAAGACAAACTATAAGATGGAAAACATATTTGTAACCCATATCACAAAGAGCAAATGTCTTTAATATATAAAGAGTTTTGAGAAAAAGACAACTCAGTAGAAAAAGTGGTAAAAGATATAGTTAATAAAAAAGAAAATACAAATAACCATTAGAATAAGAAAATCACAATAAGATGCCACTTTTCTTTTTACCCTCTCAGGTTGTCAAAGAAAAGTATGGTTTATAACACATTATTTGGTGAGGAGGTGGAAAAACACATTCATATATTGCTAGTGGGTCAATTGGAAAGTTCTGGAAGACTGGACAATACCTACAAAATTAAAGAACGCATATGCTCTTTGACTCAGTGGGTCCACTTGTTGAAAGCTGTTTCTCGGATACTTGCCTGCATGGTCGAAATTGACATGCTCTTCGCCACAGTATAGCAGAGTTACCGGAAATAATATACACGTCCCGCAACAGAGGACCCACTGAATAAATTCTGATATATATGCATGCAATAGCATACTATGCACCCTTCACACAAGAATGAGGACTCACTTCATATATGGGATGTAAAATAATGTCTAAGATTTACTGTCAAGTAAAAAAAAAAAAAGAAAAACAAACTGCACAGTGTACAGTATGCTGTCACTTACGTTAAAAAAAAAAAAAAAAGATGCCTGAGCCTAGACTAGCTCTCTGGGGAACTAGTGTAGATCGTTAACATACATGGTTTGACAGGAGGCGGAGTCCTCCTGGGGAGGGAGGAATGGTTATAAAGAGAGAGAGCTACTTGTCAGTCTCATCGTTTTGCACCTAAAATAAGAAGGGCTGGGGAGAACCACGATCTTTTCTGGTAGCTACTCCATTCCTACCGGTTTCTGTTCCAACTGACATTGGCGGGAAGCCCTCGGTCTTTTCCACAGGCACCACTGTCGGGCCAAACTTCCTTCATCCTGGGCTTGTGCAGCTGACTAAAAACCAAAAGAAAATCTAAAGGCAGGTCTTTCCAAGCCTGGAAAATGCCACGCTGCTGGCTTTGAGGATGGATGAAGCAGCCACAAGCCAAGGAATACAGCAGCCTTGAGAAGCTTGGAACGGCTGCAGCATAATCGTGCCCTAGAGCCTCCAGAAGAAATGCAGCCTTGCCAGCCCCTCGACTTGAACCCTGTAAGACCCGTCTGCAGGCGAGTGGCCTACAGAATTAGAAGACAATGCCTCTGTACTGGTTGAAGCTGAAGTAAGCTGATTCAATAAGTGCAAGTGTTTCCACTGCTTGCTAATTCACCCTGTTGCTTTCAGCACCCCCCCTCGAGATATTTTAGAATCTTGATTCTGACATCCAAATGTTAACTTTCCCTCCCAATAGCAGTGCCATATGCTAATATGGGGAGGGTGGCAGGCGCGGAAAACTACTGAGCTGACCAAATGCAGAGTCAGAAGCATGGAACCCTGAGACTTCTCCCCAGATGTGCCTCAAGTGAGTAGCCAACTGGTGGGGAAATGGGGGTCCAGTGGCTAATGGGCTATAACTCCCCCTGACTGGATGATCTCTGAGGTCACGGTTTCCCTAGTTGTCTCCTCAGCCGGGAAACCTCTGATGTCTAACTGGAAACAAGGCACACCACATCCAGGGAATTTTCCTAGTGGCCATCCAAATAAATAACAGATTCATTGGTGTTGTCATCCACTGTATCTTGCTCTTAGTGAAGGCACCAATTCTTTTTCTAGGTGTTCTCAAGCCCACAGTTTAATATTATATTATAGAAATATTATATATATATACATATATATAATATTTACACACACAGACACAGACACAGACACACACACACACACACTATTCTAGAAAAAATCTGGGGGGATTCACCTTGAGTTTCCAGAATCTACTGTGTCCTCCTTTCTCAGTGTCAGGACATCTGCAGCCTTCAGGCATTGTGGCCCCTTTCTTTTTCTCCCCCCACTTTCTGACCTACCTTGACAAGGGTTCCGGGATCTTATCTGCAAAGGTTTCTCAATGCTCTGGGCTCTGCACCTCATTTTAAATGGCGAGGTGCTTAGGTTTTCCTTACTATTTTCTCTTCTATTTGGAGTTTTGATGTCCTTTAAATTACATTTTGCTTTACTCGACCCAGTTTAGACATGCTTTCCCTCAGGGGACAATGAGCCAGACTGGGGCTGAGTGTTTTGCTTTCTGACAGCTAACCTAACACCTTCACCTCCGAGTGGAAGCCTGGATAGTAAGTTGTCTCCTTATTCCTCTCACTCTGAACATAACCAAAGGCGTCTGCACCTTTTCCAAGTCTCGATTCGTCGAGGACTTCCTTTCCTTCCTTGCATCTCTTACACGGTTGATGTTTGGGTCTGTCAGAGAGCTTGCTGTGGAGTCACGTCAGTCTCCTCAGCTCACCGCCTTTCCCTGTGCGAGGAGGTCTGCAGAGGGCTCGTCCTCACCGTTCATGTCTGGCCTTTCATCCCTCTCACGCCGCATTCCCACTGATGCTTCTAAACTGATGCTTCCAACTGATTTTCTAAGCCCATTCATTCATTCATTCATTGACTATTCATTCCCTACCCCCCACTGCCCTTCCTTCCTACCAGCGTTCTCCTGTGGTCCCTCAGACACCAGCTGCACCAGGCCATTCATTCCCTTGGTCGGAAAAGCAAGCAGCTTCCCGGAAGCTTTCTCTTCCCACTGGCTGTGCAGGGCTGCGGCTGCAGAGCAGGGGCTCCCCCAGCCCAGTGCCATCCTGCCCTCCGAGCAGTGACCTCCCCCAGGGACAGAGCTCCCAAGTGCTCATTTGTCAGTCTTGCCCAAAGGCTCCTTGTGACTGGTCTCTCCCAGGCTGGCAGCGAGCTGCGGTGTAGGCAGCCCAGGATTTGGGAGTCAAACGTGTCTGGGTCTCGATTCCAGCTCGGTCCCTTACTCGCAAGTTGTTTAAAACTGAGCTCCGCTTGTTCCCACTTGAACAAACGAGGATGTTATCTGGTTGATGGGTGGTGGTGACCTGCGCATGTCCCAGGGCACAGCTTTCACAGTGACCCCTGAGCTCAGCGCTCATCTCACGTTCCTGGGCTTTCAGAGCTTACAAGCTCCTGGTAGACTGTGTTGCCTCCTTTCCCTATTTCCAACTGTTTCCTTTGGTCGGGCTGCGGCGTCTTGACCTGGAGAACCTTCCTTGGATGAGCCATGCCCCTGGAGCTCGAAGTACATGGTTCCAGTGGGGTGGACTGCGGATCCTGAGCCCTTCAGGCTGGGCTTGTGACACCGGTCTGGCCAGCAGAGGAGAGGAGTACTCCAGACACAGAATGGTTTAATAGATTGACCTGTGTTGTGAGCCAAAGGCCTCTAGGGGATTTTTATGGGATCTTCCCAAAGAGTTGTTTGTTTGTTCTCTGGAAGGACAAGCTCTGAGAAGTCACGTGAGTAGAGCTGCCATTTGGCTTCCGGCTGTGATGCTGAGTGAGCCTGCGCAGGAAACCAGGCAGAGGCCGGCGGGCCGACGGGATGAGAACGGGAATCCGCATGCCCATGTTCCAACCACTAGATGAACCACTGGCCCCTTGTGACTTGAGCCAACACGAGCCTTTTCTTAATGAAGCCGGTCTGTTGGGCTTCCAAGTATGCAGGCGTTAATATACGACATTGACCCTTTCACTCTTACAGAGTCACCAGTTCCCTCTCACCAAGTTTCGTGTTTGACTCCTTGTTTAAGTCTGTTTCCCTATTTTTATGCAGGCAAAAATAGCAGGACTCGAATACATGTGCATGGCATACTGTTGGAAATTCCTCAGACTTACAGACCCAGGTCTGAATCCTGGCTTTGTCACTTGCCAGTTTGGGGTAAGTGACATAACCCTTCTGAGCTTTTTTCAGTAAAACGGGGTAATATTTTTGCTTATGTGGGTGTCTTACAGGTGTGAGCTAATGGATTTAAGGGCAGGACATATAACAGACCCAAAAAATCGTATTATTAGGTGGTAGGTACCTTTATGTTATCTCAATAACTTTTACTCTGTCCACTTGTCTATAATTCCGAATTCGCTTGTGTTTCCCACACTCCTTCCCAGGTCACATCTCTTAGCCACCAAGGTTTCCAGGTTTATCGAGAGGATGGGAACTCACAGGCTTTGGGGAGAGATGAGAGATGAGGAGGTGGACAGGAATCTCAAAGTTCAAATGGAGGAGAGATGGAATTAGGCTTGTTTAAAACGTTTGCCACCGCAGAAGTTGACACCCACTTTGTACTTATAAATATCCCTGTCTCCCAGCTTGGCTCCGCCCGCATGGGCTTCAGGGAAGATAACAGAGAGCAGCTGCTGGTAGGTACAAGTGTGCGGCGCAGGGGAGGCCGTGGGAGGAAAGCTGGGACCGGCTTGTGCTCAGAGTGTAATGACCTAAGGATGCCAGGGTAAGAAATCTTAGGCAACTGGGTCCAAAAAGGGCATTTTATCCATCGCGGGAAGCCTGTGGAGGCAGAGAGAAACTGTAGTGTCCCCCGCCCCCCCACCTCCACCCCGGGGCGTGCTGTGGAGCCTCAGCTTTATCTGGTTAGTGCCTCCTGGCCCGAGCTGGTGGCAGGAAGACAGGATAGAAGGCTGCTGCCCAGCAGAGATGTGCACCCAGGCGCTGGGGTTGCAGGGATGACAAAGTCAAGAGGCATTTCTGGGAATCCAGCTGTGACTTCTCAGAAGCAGGGGGAGGAGAAGTAGAGAGGACTCAAAGTCATCACCAGGGTTTTTAGTCTGGGAAACAAGGCGGCAATGAAGGGCTTAGTCAAGTTCGAGAATGCAAGTACCACCAGGGCAGGCTTGGGGGGAGGGGCTCAGATGTAACTTGGTTGAAGGACCCTGAAGGACGCCCATTCATCCATTTACGGAGTACTACGTCAGCGTCTGCGCTGGGTGTTCATTACGTGGCAGAAACAGCTTAGAGGAAAGAGTAGGGCTGTTGGAGATGCAATTTCCCTTGCCCTCAACTCTAGCCTCTGCTGACTGACCTTGTCCTTATTGTCTGTACTTGTAAAGCACCCCCGCTTCCCCCCCCCTTCTAATCCTTAAGTAACAACAGCTCCCAAGACCAAATGTATTCCATCAGGCACTGCGCTAAATTTAACACTCCGGTCAGGGAAGTAGCATTCTCATTTTAGAGAGAGGAGTCCGAGGCTTCAAACCGTCAAGCAACTTGCCCAAGTGTGCACGGCTGCTAAGTGACAGAGCTGGAAACCGCTCCCAGGATCCTCTCTGTCCTTGCCTCTCCTTCATGAGGTCTTCCGTGAGCTCCCCCGACAGGCCCGCCCTCCCGCGGATCCCACGGGGCCGGCTCCAGCTCCTGCTGTCACACGCAAGCCGCCCCAGCGGGCGCGGAGACCCGGGCTTTGCTGCTCCACACATGGTTCCTTTTAATCCTCCCAACATTCCTGGCTTTCTTGTCCTTGTTACACTGCCCCTCCCCCTCACTGCCCAGCTAGTGCCACGGAGGGATCTGTTACCAGCCCTCAGGCCCCCGCTGTCTCTAGCACAGGATGGCGCACTTGAGGGCTGAGCACTGCACTTGGACTCTAAGCGTGGGCCCCCGGGGAAGCCAAGGCAAGAGAGCGCGAGCTCCGGTGAGAGGTGAGCAGTCTGAAGTGAGGTGCGGCTCGTTCTTTCCGTTTTCACCCTCATTCGTTGTCAGCCAAAGTTCATTCTCTCCAGTCTTTTGACGCCATCAGGGCAGGGCCCCACACTGGCTAGGAAGCAAGTAGGTACAATTCTCTTGTCCTTATCTAACCTCTGGCTCCTTCTGCTGCTTGGAAATAAACTGCAATACCTAACAGCTTTCCATGAAAATGTGGCATTACTGGAAAAAGAGTCTGTTCTTCGGGCTGCCTTAGCAAGGCAGCAGCGGGGGCGAAGCCCTTCTTGCCCGCTGCCATCCTGCGGGCTTTGGGATGGAGACAGGCCTGTCCCATCGGCCACTGTCCCTCGGGAAGGTGGGGCGTCTTGACTCGCGCCTCCGGTTCACATTTCTTTCTCTCCCTCTTGCCCTTGCCGCTCTCTACGCTCCGTCTGCTCTCCCACCGCATATCGGTGTATGGCACTGACCCACATCTATTTGAAAACACTCTTTTTCAGGGTCGCACTGAGGTGGTTCCAGAACAATCGTGGTTTTAAATGCAAAATCCACCTAACTGGACCCAGCCCGGACAGTCAGGGCCTGGACCTCAGAGGAATCCACTTATGGGAATGAGGGAAAATGGGCTTTTCCAGATTCTGTCTCCTGGCCTCGCAGCCCTGCCAGGCAGGCGGGGCGTGCTGGGGAGACCGCGGACGTGCACTGCTAGGGGCCTCCTCCAGACATGGCTTTAGGCAGCAAACACGGGGCAGCTGACGGATCCGCACAAAGGTGGTGGGAAGGAAAACAGTTACCTTAGAAAATTAATCGCTATTATCATCAAAGACATTTTCCTGGAAAGAAGGTATCTTTTGGTTGGTGACAAAAGACTCTTTCATTCACAATTTTCCCTCTAGGGCAAAAACCAGAATGCAAGATTCTGGGTCATTCAAGTCTGAAGATGATGGATCAACAGATGAGGGGAAGAAAAAAATTAAAATCAGATGTCACATGTGACATCCTTAGGTAAGTCCAAACATCTCTGTCTGTAAAGAAGATAACACGTTTCTTTGTCGGTATCTAAAAAACAAAAAACTCCAGGGCATAAATCACTATGGCATTTAGGGAGGCAGCCTTTACGAACCCATTCAATATGCTGGAATATTCTAGAAAAATCCATCAGGGGAGCTGCCACATAAATCACTTTCAAGAAATGTTATCCCCGAACTATAGTAGGAGGCCACACGCATGGACTGATGGGGCTCTGAGGGAGGCCGACTGGACAAGAACTCCACTTTCTACCTAAGGAAACATCATAACGGTCGGGAAAGTGATGGCAACCGTTCCTCTCTCTGGTTGCTTCACGTATTTGTCATTCTGCAGAGGCAAGAACTAGGTTTTCTGGATTTAAGGCCATTCTACGCTCTACTCTGTGGAAGGCACGTTCTTGGGTTTTCTCAGCATTTCAGAGCCTCCACGAAGCAGAAAACATAGCTTGGACTTAAAGACTCAGATCTGAATCCAGCTCGGAAACATCTACGTAATTTTGAGTGACTTACCAATTTTCTTTATTTCTAAATTTTCGTTCTCATTTTATTTCTAAAGTGGGGACACCTACTCTACCAAAGATTCGGAGAATGAAAACGTACGTGACAGGCTTGACAGCCACGCCTTCCCAATACTTGTTCTCTCTTCCTGCTCCCCTTAACCTGTCACAGGACCTCAAAGTGACCACATGCACGTACTGCTGGGCGACAGCTGTTCCATAAAGCCCAGCAGGGCTGATGTTTTAGTGGGCCTGCTTTAAAGGGCTAAATATGGTTTTTCTTTTTCCTCACATGCTTTCAATCAGAGAGAAGTAAGGCCACTGCTATGTACACCTTGCACTTGGCAGTAAGTAACAGATGCAGCCTCCATTTTGTCAGACAGGTCTGTAGGGTAATCCCAAGCCCTGGGGCAGGGGGTTTGAAGGCAGCCCTCGTCAGGTGGGGGGTGGGGCAGGGAGGACTGAGAGACTTCACAGAGAGATGGCACCGGGATGGAATCTCACCGTATGGGAAAAATCTCAATGAGGAATGGGAAAGGAAGGTACATCTAGAGTAGACAAGAGGCAAAGCCAAGGTCACGTTTAGGTATCAGGAAGAACTTGCAGCGGAGGGCTACGGTTAAAGTTCCTTTCACCCTAAGGTTGCTCATACCCTGCCGTTTTTACAGCCACTCCAAAAGCTGCAGGAAATCCCTGATCCTTTACTTCAATGACCATCACATCCCTCCTGGGGGAATATTTCCTGAGAACTTAGCTCAGCACTTGCCAAGGCGAACCACTTGCTCAGTTTCACAGGTGCATATTACTAGATGATCCCTATCCGCATCCGTATTATTTACACGCACGAGTTGGTTCATTATATCTTGCAGGTGTATTTTAAGAATACCTACACACGTGTAACTAACCCCTGAATAAACTCTATAGATGTCTGATTATGTTAACAGCTTATACAATATTATGGAGGACCACTGGCATAGTACCCTTACTGGAGCTATACCTTGGATGCAGTCAGACTGATAGGACAGCACTCTGAACGAATTCCAGGCCTTCCTAAAATTTTTCATGGCCCACCTTGCATAGGCAAAACCGAAGCCTTGGCGCCCTCTGGTGGCAGACTGGTTCTTACAGTCCAATAAGCTCAACTAGAAACAGGCAGGTATTATGAGCACAGAAGCCACAGGATAATAAACATGGCACATTTTCCTAGATCATCTTTACTGAAGATTTTTTTAGGGGAAAAAATTGGGTAATGCAAAACATTTTCATATTAAAACAAATGCAGATAATATTGAATAGAATATAAAATTTACATTACTTTGCGACAAAGTAAGAGACATCAAAGACATTTCAAGGTAGGCTACTCATGAACTTCAAGCTGTATTCCTAAACCCTGAGGGAGGGAGGAGACCCCTACATGCTCGCTCGAATATTATGGGCGCTGCTCTTTTGACCGAGAAGTCTGAGGAGCAGCAAATTAAGTGCTTGCTCATTTGGCAACATCCAGTGGATTACTTCAGTGAAACGACACGCTTTCTCATTTTGAGCATTTTAACCTGCTTGAAAAAGGCCTGAGTAAATAGGAGCTTTATGCTTGAGTTGAAATTATTTCCTTCTAAAGTAATTTTTTCCTCCGATAAATGTTAACATGCTTAACTGAGGGTATGACATGCGAGGTGGCCAATATCCTAAGAACCCCTCGGGCCTGTCTGCCTTATCAGATAAGGAGTCAGTACGCTTTCCAGGGCGCCATTAGGAACGAAAAGTAAACTACTCACCTTCTGCAACAACAAAAAAGAAACAAAATTAAAAACTGAAGGAAGTATTGGATTCTCTGTCATTTTCCCTTTTTTTGTTGTTGGCAACAGTTTATTACTTTGTAATAAGAGGCCAAAGAAGTGGATACCCCTGTAGAGATTTTCCAAGGTAATTTGGCAATGGATTGTCTTTTTTTGAAGGATGAGAGAGGGGGACGTCAAATGTGCTTGGAAGCATAGAATGAGAGAGTCTGGTGGATGCTGAGGTTTAAGGTCTGCTGAAGAAAAGGTAGTTCATACCCTCCCATATAGTGTACCTTATTGCATTTCTCAAGTTTTACAGAATTATTTCTTTCTCCTCATGAATGTACTCGACATTTTACAAAGCCTTAAAATTAAGATGCAAATCACAAGACCACCTGCCTATACCTTTATGGAAATGCAACCTTTTTTGTTTGCTTAGGGAGTCTGAGGCAAAAACATCCCATTTCAGAATAACTAGAGGGGGTCTATCAGTGGTAAATTACGCAGTGCTGGGAAAAAGAACAAAAAAGGCAGACACCAAACACCTCCATTTTCCCAAGATTAAATGATTATTAAAAAAGCGCGCCACACTGTATAGAAATCAACATTCTCTCCCATAATTCTGTGCATCTGGGACTATAGAAATGTCACTGTCCCTGCCCCACATCTTCAAATTAACATTCTCAGGTCACAACAATAAGTCTTCCCGAAGGGGACCTTCCGGAAAAACAAGCTATTTCCTCGGCTCATATTTCCCTGGAAAAAAAAATAAAATAAAAACAAATAAAGTCTAGTGTGAACATGAGGTCAGCCAGTCCAAATCAGCAGAGAGATTCAACTGGACATGTTTCTGGAGACGTGACTAAGATGCTCAGGACAAGACCAGCCATCACTGGGCAGAGCAGCAAAGTGCACCGGGACTCAAGCCGCGCTTTCGCGGAACCAACTACGGTTCTGCCACCGGGTAAGGCGAGAATTTCAGATACGTTTCCACAGAATCCCCAGTTTGGATTCTGGCTCTGCCACATGCTGGCTGGGTTATCGAATGAGTCAACACACACTGAGCGCCGAGACAGTTCTATCACTTGCTAAGTGCGAGGTTTTCTTTACGTTTTAGTGGAATGGTCAGGTCTCCAGGAAGTACTTCTAAAATGTTACAATTCAAGTAATAACGTGAGGAGCTTAATGACTAGACTCTGAAGTTAGACTGGCTGCACGGCGATCCTGCTCTCACAAACTCAGGCTGTGTGACCCGGGGGCACAGAATCAGCATTATTTAATCAGTGTCTTCAGAGGTGAAGTGGGACGGTAAAGAAGTAGGTACTGATGCGCCCTCCTCACAGGGTATTTTGAGGGTTCCATGAGCTGATACATGGGAGGCTCTCAGCACGATGCCTGACAAACAGCAAATACCCCATTAAGATTTGCTGCTCTTGTCCTAAGCACTTACGGGACTGACTGCTCCTTCCGTAAGGTGTCTGATACCTGAATACATTTTCTATCTGCTTTCTTCCTACAGCAGGGGATTAGTTAGAAAGCAGGGGAAGAAAGGCCATCTCTCCTTTAAATGGGGACCACGACAGACTAGTCACCCAACAGAGAGTGTCTAAGACTCAGAATGGAGCCCGGACCGTTCATGTTAGGGGTATATGGAAATCATTCGTGTTCCAGCCTGGATTCACCGCAGGGGCTCGCTGGGCGTGCACGCTGGACAAAAAGGCAGCGCCAGCAGCACTTAGGCCTTTTTCATTCATAGTTCAGGCTGAGCTCTGTGAACAAAGGCCTTTCTCACACGCATTACAAGTGCTCTAACAAAATGCAACAAAGAGCTTCCTCATACACTATCTTCTACAATCCTCTAAAAAGTGCTTCCCACTTAAAAACAGCTTTAAACTGATGGCCATTATAAGTGATGCCGTGTTACATTCAGCACACGGCCACCCATTTTGATTCCTAATAAAGCTTTGCCTAGAGTGATTGAGAATTTGTGGCTGCGGCTGACACACCACACACCTCACAGCAGTAACAAACCAGAAATTGGAGTCTGGACAAAATCATTCTCTAAAAACACTCTAGAAGTAAGAGACCAGCTCCATCAACAGCATTGTGACAAATAATGTCGTAAACAGACAGCTCCTCGTTTCTCGGTTTCCTCTCTACCGTAGGAAAACACGGTATATATAAGGAGATTCTGGGAAGTTACAAAAAGATGAGGTTGGAAAAAAAGATAATTGGAAATCAAGGCCATCATTTTAACCATCAGGATAACAGTCTACCCAGGCCCTGCTTTTTGATTTGTGATCACTCAAATGGCTTCTAGGTCACATCCAGGGATTCTTAATTCCTCCTCGCCTGCCTGATGGGTTCTAAGCAGCACATTTTACGGCTGGGCTGGAGTGACCCATGGGACACTGTAAGGGGTACATTCATTGGTAGTTATAGGGTAAACTACAAAAATTAACCTGGGATGCCAGAAACATCATTTAAGAAAACAAAAACAAAAGAAAATAGAGAGCAGGGGTGATGAGGGGAGGGAGGGAGGAAAGGAGGGAGAGAGAAACACAAGTACCTCTTTCTGTAGCATGGACCAGCAATCTATCCAAGAAGTGTATATTGGGGAGTAAGGAGGGCATCCGCCAGCAAGTCTGAAACGGGGGGGGGAAAAAGATGAGCTATTCAAATTAACATTTACAAAAAATTCTCTCAAGAGTTCAGTAAATCTTTGTCAAAATCCTCTCTTACCTAGAAAGCTCCCCAAGAGGCAATTTTAGTTCTAATAAAACAAATTATATTCTAAAAGGCAAAAAAAGAGCAAGCATCCCAAAAGCATTTCCTTGCCTGTTTTTCAGGTTTTTTTTTTTTTTTTTTTTTTTTTATAAAGAACAGTTGCTTTTTTTTTTTTTAATGTTTTATTTTATTTGTGATACAGAGAGAGACAGAGCATGAGAGCGGGAATGGTAGAGAGAGAAGGAGACACAGAACCGGAAGCAGGCTCCAGGCTCTGAGCTAGCTGTCAGCACAGAGCCTGACGCGGGGCTCGAACCCACAAACGTGAGATCTGACCTGAGCCAAAGTCGGAGGCTTAACCAACTGAGCCACCCAGGCGCCCCATTGTTTTTCAGGTTTTGAAACAACAAGTAAACAGAAACTTCAACCAATTACGCATTTTCTAGAACATCTTTCGTTCGTGGACAAATACAAATCTAGAACATTGCAATTATGTACAGGGAAAGGAGACCTGAAAGCTAAGTGATGTTCAAAAGAACCTAAATATGGCGCTGGATCTAAACAGTGGTGACCACACGCCTTACTCAGATATGACCCACGACCACGTCCTCCCTAAAAATCTGCCAGGGAGGGTAATACACTCAACTCATCCTGCCAGTGCGCTCGGGGCCGCCCTGCCGCACCCGAAACAAACAGGACGTGACAGGATAGGAAACATGGGCACTATGTTCAGAATGCCACACAGCTGTCCACTTGACATCTTGTATGAAGACAATGACAGCTCTAACGGCGTACAGTGTGGGGAACTGTACCAGCACCGTCCTGACTTAAAGAAACAGCCAAAACTTCTGTCCAAAGTGGTACAGTCGCTCGGCCTCCAGAAGCTGGAAATCGATAGTGTCCACCATCACACCTCCATCCGTCCTTCCCAACCCACACGGTGACAGGCCAACAAACTTCCCAGGAAAAAAAAAAGAAACAAACTTTCTATGTACCAAGTTTCTTCCTTTTCTTTAAAACTTACTCTCTCCATGAAGCCCCTAGGAAAGGAAACTTACTTGCCCCACAAAGCCCTTCCAAGCTGTCATCCAGCCCCTGACATATCCTTTGAAACTTTCATAAAAAGGAAGATAAAGATTTAAAATAAAGAAAAGATGTGGAAATAGTCATTTGATCACAATCCCACCTTTTCAGAAGAGGACCTAGCCTTCCGGCACGTGTGTATCACCTGTACGTACTCGAGAACTACTTGTTACGCCCTTCTCTCTTCCAACAGAGGATATGAGATGGCGGCTTAGAACACGACACACGGCAACGCCACCCCTGGTGCGCGGGGCGTGTACAGACAAAATTCAGGAAATCTAGTAACGCACCAACTGTACTCTTCCTCCCCAAATTTCTCCCTGGACTGCTCTGCCCGGCAGGCACCCAGGCAGCCTACTACTAGAGTAGGAAAGGCAGGGTACTCACCCACAGTTGTTGACAGCCATAAGATTAGACACCAGCACAAAGGGATAGGTCAGCATGCTGGCAAAGAACTGTGGAGCGGTAAAAAGAGAGCTGAGTCACTAGGCCATTCCGAACCTTCATTCGCTTCCTTCCTCTCCCTTACAGCCCTAGCGCCACTGTGGTCAACACCGCGACACTAGCTTTGCTTCCTCAGTAGCTCACGAAATTACACGTTTTTGAGCCTGGAGATGCTTTCTACTCTTAACACACCACTGCATCCAACACTGTAACAGAAGGCCGGGAGGCGCCTCATACTCTGACGGAGTTCTACTTCCAATAAAACTGAACTACATTATTTAAGAGAAAAAGTAAATACAATCAAGTACAATGAAGCATTCCAAAACACCCCTGAAGAAAGTAAGAAAACATAAGCATTCTTCCAAAAATGATGGGAGTTACTTCAGAAGTCAACTACTAGAAAACCCCACGGACTCAGGAGGGCGAAGCTGTCCGGAGCAGGATCAGTGGGGTGCCAGAGCAGCAGGCCTGAGACCTGGGGGCGCAGCGGCAGAGACCAAACCATGTGACGTGGGGACCTGGGTCATTCTCACCTCTGACCCACATTCATGAACTTGAGAGACATTCCTGTGAGCCATGTGTGATGACACATGACCCAGGTGAAATTGAAAAGAAAACAAAACACAGCCAGAAGGTTAAGAGGGTTTTAAAAAACTCACTCCTGTGACAGCTTGGGAATAACTCTTCATTTCACTCATGGTGGAAACCTAAAATGGGAAGAAAGCCTTTATTAGAATGAGTCAGAAAATTAAGATGATGTTAACAGCTAATTGTCCCCAACCGTATCAATATATTCGATTTCTAAATTTTTAGATTGACAGCCTAAAAATTAATTTCAAGATGAAAACATAAAATACTGTGAGCATAATGAGGCAGTGAACTAAACGACCCACTTGATCCAGCATTAACTGCACTTGCGGTCCAGCTGCGGGCCAGGTCACCACCTCTACATACACCCAGCTGCGCACCAGATGCCGCCGGGACCCGCCTCCGTGCTCGAGAGGGACAGCGTGGAGTTAGTCCTCCTCTGCGCATATCCTATTTCCCACCACGCGACGGAGCGGCCGGTGCACAAAGAGGCCCGAAGCTTCCAGGAAAGGCTAATTCTCAAGACCTCCCAGCTGAGGTTTCTAAAAGCCCAAACCAGGAGTCCTGTTAACACTTCAGATTAGGTGAAACACCCGTAACACGCTAGAGGACTGTCCTGCTTTGCGGCGCCCTCCAAAGTTATGTACCAATACCGCCGTGATCTCCCTGCAGTCGGGACAGGGCTATTTTTCTTAGGCTTGCTCAGCCACACCCTGGGGACTTTTCAGGTACATCTTTTTATGGCAAATAGTATAGGTCATCCATCAGCCTTTGAAGACTTGATTGATAATGTTTAGCTATATAACGATGAGTCTGGCACGGAACAAAGTGCCACCTTACTTTATTTTTTGTTTTGTTTGGTTAAGCAGGCTCCATACCAAATTTGAGTCTTGAACTCAAAACCCTGAGTCACATGCCCCACCGACTGAGCCAGCCCCACCACCTTGCTTTAAAGCTCCCCAAGCCGCCCAGTGAATACAGTGAAGTCCGCACCAGCACATCGTACCCTGGTCACAACCTACCCCACTGTCCAGTGCATAGGTATTGACGAGGTAGGCCAGTGAGTTACAGAGCCACAATGAAATGATGTCACCGAGGAGGCGAGGAATAAGACCCCTACATGAAGAAACAATAAAAATAAGAACCAAAAACCATAATCAGGAAAAACATAATCCACTCAACACAAGCACTTCTCAAAGACAGATTTCAAAGTCTTCTAGAGAACTGAAAAGACACTGCCAGAATCTGGTCCTAACTAGTTCATTCTACTTAATGGAATTATACTACAGGCTAATCTCTAATGACTTTCATACACCCCCCCCCTTTTTTTTTTTTCCCAAGGAGACCCCACGCTCCAAACCAGGGCTTGAACTCATGACCCTGAGATCAAGACCTGAGCCGAGATCAAGATTGAGACACTTAACGGGCTGAGCCACCCAGGCAACCCAATTTCCACTTTTCAAATGCAGGCCAGCTATACGTCCTGGAGCTCTGGCCAATGGTTTGCCCTACTGTCCATAACTATGAGCAGGTGGGGACAGCAATGCGCCTGCTTCAGAGACTGAAAAAATGACTAAAAATCACACAGTAAGAATGGTCCAAACAGAGACAGATGAGGGACACCAAAAAACATCCTCCCAGGGCCTGGGTGACTGGGTGAGGCAGCATGGAATCACGGGGTTAATAGGGCCCCACAGACTGAAGACCGGGGTTCAAATGCCATTTCCATCCTTTATCAGCTACGTGACCAGGAGCAACTGAAATTCCCAAAGCATCAACTTTTTCTAATCTCTAAAACAAGAATAACAGTAACTGTCCTACCTGCCTATCTCCCAGGCAATTTATTTTACTCTTTTTTTAAAATTTTTTAAAGTAGGCTCCGTGCCCAACGTGGGGCTTGGGACTGACAACCCTGAGCTCAAGAGTCACATGCTCCACCACCTGAGCCAGCCGGGCGCCCTCTGCCAGACTAGGCTCCTCAGATAAAATCAGTGATGTGGAAACCCTCTGGAAATGAAAAAGGACCATTTATGGTTCCTATTGTTACATGAGGGCAGTAGTCTACGTTCTTCCAAAGGAAATTCAAAGAATGGAGACAGCCTAGCAAAAACTTACTACTCTCGGGATAAGGAAGATATGTGTTAGGTAATTCTCCCATTTTTCAAAAATTAAGTTTCCCCAGTTTATCAACTATACATCATTAGGAACTTATTATAAAGGAAGAAACTTGGAATAAATTTATTTGTTAAAACAAAATGAAAAAATCCCCCCCAACAAAAAACAAAGCCCTAATTTCCAAAGTTTTAGATGTCTGGAAGCGAAAGTTTGGGAGCTTCACAAGAGAATTTAAGTCAGAGGGACATTTTCCCCGGGGATTAAACAGTCATGTCCTCATTGTCATTAAAGCTTTCCACTCCCACAAACAATCACACACATAAATCAACAGTTTACTTACGCAAAAAACCCTAGGAGGCCTTCTTCCCGATAGATGGTCACTATGGAGTCATAAAGTCCACTACGGCAGACAAGATGGAAAGGCAAAAATACATGGAGATTATTCCGGAGCTACTCAAGAAAATGTTCAATTACCACTTGTGACAAGGTCAAAGTTATATCTCACCCCCTTTCCTGCCACCCTCACTCTGCAGAGACAGTTGAATTTGGAGACGGGGTGGGGATATTACTACCTAGTCACATGGAGTTGTGGTGAATTTTGGCTTTAGTGTCTCTGCAACTCACGCCGAGATCCTGGGTCGCTTCTTAAACCTGCCCAGGCTGTTTTCTTCTATCTTCCCTTTTTTGTGTATGTGCAGATCAAATGATAGATCAATTTGTCAGAATGATGTATCTAAGGCACCATAAAAAATGTAAAGCACTTGACAGCTCAGCGCCTGGAGCCTGCTTCGGATTCTGTGTCTGCCTCTCTCTCCCTGTTCCTCCCCTGCTTGCACTCTGTCTCTGTCTCTCAAAAATTTAAAGGAAGAAAAAAAAAAAAGCACTTCAGCTGACTTCCTCGAGTCCTTGGAAACAAAAACACTTACCAGTACTTGGACTCTCTGCCGATGAACTGTACCATAGATCTCAGAGTGATCACTGCAGAACACAGAGAAAAGATTTTTAAAACTACGTCGACATAAAGATTGATAGCCCTGAAAAAGAAAAAAAGTGTTTTCCACCTAAAGACACTTTGCTCTCTGGATAAACTGGATAAACACCAAAGCAAGCAAGCAAGCAAAAACCACACAGGCAAGGCACACGAGCGAACCCACATCAACTCGTAGCTCATGCTCTAAAAAGTAAGGCCGCAAATCAGATTTCGGTCACGAAGCGCGAACGTACCGTGGAAGGGGTGTGTGATGAGGGTAGCAGCGGAACGAGCCATCATCTCTCGAGTCGTCTAGAAACAATCAACACACACTTCTGAGATCTAAAGAAACGACACTCAAATTCCTGTGAGAAATAAGGTGGGTGACAGGGCACTCCTGCCTTATACATGACACCGTAACATACTGTCATCTCCTCGGACTGTTCACCCGTGGATTTCACCGCTCTGTTGGGGTTACGTCTCAAAACTGCTGTGCAAAGCAGAATTCTGTTATCTTCTCAATTGTACAGATTGGGGGGGAACCCCAAAAACATGGGGAGGGTCACTAGCAAATGGTAATGAAGCTGGAAGAAAACTGTGAGGCCCGTGTTTAGATTTTGAAGTCACTTTTTCACTGTGACCGATTTCAGACTCTGATATCTACATTATTCAAATGTCAGGCTCTATTTAATCTGTACCAACACAACAATTCTGATTTGTTTTTCCACCACAACCATGTAACTGAAGTAGCTCAGAAATGCTATTTATCCTAGTTTATCTTTCTTGTCCAGGACTCTGCAAAGAAGTAGGTAAGAAAATTAAATTATACTACTTGGAGGTAGGTTGTAAATATTGCAGGTCATTCATTTATGCATTTAAATATTATCTTCAGTTACTTAGTTAAGACATCCCTCAGCCTACGCCAATGGTAGTCCTGAGAAGAGCCTGTGGGACAGGATGGGCCAATTAAAGGTAAGAAAATACAAAATGTATATTAATACATATACCTCTATTTTTAAATAAAAGTAGAAAATTTACAGAAAACCGAGTTGATGTGTCTGACGTCTAGACTTGCAGTAAGATCTGTTTTGGAATATATATTTTATTTATTATTTAAAGGGGTGCCTGGGTGGCTCAGTCGGTTAAGTGTCTGACTTCAGCTCAGGTCAGGATCTCACGGTTCATGAGTTCAAGCCCTACATCGGGCTCTGTACTGACAGCTAGCTCAGAACTTGGAGCCTGCCTTTGGATTCTGTGTCTCCCTCTCTCTCTGGCCCTCCCCTGCTCACGCTGCCTCTCTCTCTCAAAAATTAAAACTAAAAAAAATAAAAATAAAAAAATAAAATAAAACCTTTCTTTCCCCATTTTATTTATTTGAGAGAGGGAGATCACACACATGAGGGGGATGGAGGAGAGGGAGGGAGAGTCACAAGGGGAAGGGGAGGAAAGGGGTGGGGGAGAGAGAGAATGAATTGTAAGCCGGCCTCACGCTCAGTGCAGAGCCTGACATGGGGCTCGATACCACAACTCTGGGATCATGATGTGAGCTGAAACTGAGTTGGAAGCTCAAATGACTGAGCCACCCAGGTGCCCCTGGAATATATATTTTAGAAAGCGGCATTTACTAGAAATTGTGACCTCACTAAAAATAAGTTGACAATGTGAAAACCAAGAAATCAAAGAGTACTTTTGAAAGCCATAAATATTAAATCAGGTATGAGACAAACTCCTATGGTAGGGGATAGGAACAGGAAATGCACATGAGGAACAATCCTTCAAGTCAGAATAACATTGTAAAAGCTTTGCCGGAGAGAGGGGCACCTCCCTATTGAGGACTTTGGCTCCGGTGGTGATTTCGTGGCTCGTGAATTTGAGCCCTGCATCAGGCTCTTTGCTGACAGCTCAGAGCCTGGAGCCTGATTCATATTCTGTCTCTGTCTCTGTCTCTCTGCCCCTCCCCTGTTCACACTCTGTCTCTCTCTCATATGTAAATAAAAAAAATAAAAAAAAATAAAAAGCTTTTCCAGATAGATGGATAATATCCAACTCACAAAGGGCCTGGCCATTAATTTAATACAACTGTGTCAGGTGTTTACAACTCTATTAGACTTTCAGGGAAAAGCTCTTCAATTTTAAAGATGAAATGAATGGTGGGGCGCCTAGGTGGTTCAGTCAGTTAAGCGTCCAACTTCGGCTCAGGTCATGATCTCACCGTTCGTGGGTTCGAGCTCCACACTGGGCTCTGTGCTGACAGCTGGCTTAGAGCCTGGAGCCTGTCTTCAGATTCTGTATCTCTCTCTCTCTGACCCTCCCCTGCTCACGCTGTCCCTCTCTCTCAAAAATAAAAAAAATTAAAACATTAAAAATTTAAAAAAATAAAGATGAAGTGAACAGACAAAATCAGTTTCCTTCAAATGCATGTAATCCAAATAGCTTTTTTTCCCTTTTTTTATGGTATTTATGTAGAAAAGCCCACATTAAATTGAAGGTCTGATTTCATTTGGTTTATGCGCTGCCGAAGCGAGCACTGGTCTGCTTTCATTTGGAACAAACACTGAACACACAGGCCTGATGATCCCGATTCCACAAATTGCCACACTGCGTACACTGTGATTTCGGGAAATGGCACAGGACATAATTTGTCTCTTACCTCTTTGATAACTTGGTCAAAGGAAGGTGTGACTTCTTTGTGTACGTTCCCAGGGCCTAAATCCTGGAAATCAAAACAAAAACCAGATATCTTGAAGGTTTTGATTTTTTTTTTTTTTAAGTAGTCTCTACACACAATACGGGGCTTGAACCTACAGCCCCAGGATCAAGAGTTGCATGCTCCACAGAATGAGCCAGCCAGGCACCCCTTGACGGTTTTAAATAGAATTGTTCCAACTACTGGCCACTCTGTACACCAACACTCACTGAGATGGAAGGGACTGCTTGTCCCTTCTCCTAAAGAGGACCAAAGAGCAATAACAACTAAGAAGGGAAATGGGCCCGTGCATACAAATCGACTCCAACATACCTCAGCCTTGTCACATTCCTGGTAATGCTACAAAGGAAGAGAAAAGAAAGGGCGATTAGGGCTGTCGTAGTGTCACTGACAGAGGACGTAAAACGAGAGTAGAACAGTTGATTTTTTTCCTGAGTATCTCTAATAATTTTTATTTCTATTAATCAATTGGAAATGGCTCTAAGAGGATCTTATTCCTAAGCCTAACATATTGGCCAGCTGGTGGAACAGGCAAATGCTCATGGAAACTCTCATCTAAAAGAAGAAACAGGGGTGCCTGGATGGCTCAGTCGGTTAAACGTCTGACTCTTGATCTCAGTTCAGGTTTTGATCTCAGAGTTCTGAGTTCAGGCCTCAGTGTGGGTCCTACTCAAAAAAAAGTTATTTAAATAAATAAATAAATAAAAGAAGAAACAGCACAACAAACCAAAATAAAAATCTAAGGGCACCATTTACTAAACATACACGTTTAGCAGAAATAAACTGGTATAAACATAGCCTCGGCTATGGAAAGGCCTCGTGCCTTTTTCATGAAAAAGCAGGACCAATACCACCAAACAACCCAATTAAAACATGGGCCGAGAACCTGAATATACATTGGCCCACACAAGACATACAGACGGCCAACAGGCGAATGAAAAGATGCTCAGCATCACTCATCGGCAGGGAAACGCAAACCAAAGCCACGAGATACCACCTCACACCAGTTATACTGGCTATCATCAAGAAAGACAAGAAATAACAGGTGTTAGACAGGATGAGGAGAAAAATAAACTGATATTGCTGGTGGGAATATAAGCTAGTGCAGCCACTGTGGACAACTGTATGGACATTCCTCAAAAAGTTAGGAAAAGAACTGCCACTGGGTGCCTGGCTGGCTCAGTTGGTGGAGGATGTGACTCCTGATCTCGGGGTTGTGAATCTGAGTACATGTTGGCGACAGAGATTACTTAATAAAAAAACGTTTTTAAAGAACGACCATAAAATTCAGTATTTTACTTCCGGGTTATCTAAGACTATGAACATTAATTTGAAAAGATATAAGCACCCTGATGTTTATATTTACAGCAGGATTTACAGTAGCCGAGATATAAAAACAAGCAAAATGGCCATTGATGGATGAATGGATAACGAAATTGTGGTATATATACATAATGGAGTATATTGCTCAGCCATAAAAAAGAATGAATCTTGCCATTTGAGACATCATCGATGGACCTTGAGGGTAATAAGTGAAATAAGTCAGAAAGAGAAAGACAAAAACTGTATGATTTCACGCACATGTGGAATTTAAACAAACAAACCAAGTCACAGACAGGAAGAACAGGTTACCAGAAGGGAAGGGGGATGGAAGATGAGTGAAATGAGCAGATGGCGTCAAATGCATGGCGGCGGCGGCAACCAGATGATCACTTTGTAACGAATGCAGATGTCGAATTACAATTTTGTATACCTGAAACATGTTTTGTACCAATTTTATCCCACTTAAAAAAAAAAAAAGGTAGTACCAATACCAAATTAGGGCAAGGCTCTTTTCTTCACTGCACAAAAGAAGAGAGAATTGGTGCCAACCCTGAATAGCTAAAATCGCCTCACTTTTCCTTTCGTATCTGTTTCTAAAACAAGTGAGAGAAGGTTTTGTTCCGTTCCAGAGAACATGAATACTGCCAAAGCTCAGACTAGACTGGAAGAGGAAATATTATTTGTGGGATACTTCAGAAATAGAAGATGGGCTAGGTGAAATAAAAGAATCCGACAACTGAGCTGCTAGTCATACCAGATTAAGAAAACAGACACTTCCCTATTGTAAAAAGATTTTTTTTTTAAAGTCAGAAGAAAGTAAATGACAAGATAAAGCAAAATGTTGTTTTTGGGTAGAATTCCAAATCTTTAGAGTAATTCTAATAGTTTCAGGCATATTTTAAAATTCTCACTCATTTCTAGGGACACCTAGGTGGCTCAGTCATTTATGTGTCTGACTTCGGCTCAGGTCATGATCTTATGGTTTGTGAGTTCGAGCCCTGCATCTGGCTCTCTGCTGTCAGGGCACAGCCTGCTTGGGACTCTCTGTCCCTCTCTCCTCTGCCCCTCCTCTGCCCCTCCTCTGCCCCTCCTCTGCCCCTCCTCTGCTCTCTTTCTTAAAAATAAACAAATGTTAAAGAAAGAAAGAAAGAAAAGAAAGAAAGAGAGAAAGAAAGAAAGAGAGAAATAATAAAATAAAAATGTGCACTCATTTCCACATTTTTTTACTCTGCTAATAAAATTTTTCTCCTGTCCTTTCTACACTATTCTGAACAGAATTTAATTTTATTTTGGTTCAGATATACAGAACTCTTTCCTATAAAGGCTAACAATTTGCCAATCCTGAATTGGTCTTTCTTCTTCCCTGTATAAAGCTGGTTTTGATATTAAGCGTACTACCAACCCCGTTATATTTCACTTGGCTACACGGGAACCATGGAGTCAGGTGCCTGATTACCTGGACTTTATGACTTTTCCGGTACGTACAGGACCTTGTTCTCAAGCAGTGCTTTCACTTTTGCTCTCAGTCTGTACAAAAAGCCCACTAGAGGACGGCTCTTCTTCCATATGGAAATCTCACTCGGGTAAGGACAATACTGTCACTGAGGCTGAGGGAGGGTGTGGCCGGGAAAGAAAGACTAGTAATCAATCCACCAAAAATACCGCCCATTAGGACTCCATTACACTCACCCACACTTTTCCACATTCAGCCCACAGGCATGACAACAAGAGTGTAAGGTGGAGCGCCTGGCTGGCTCTGTGGGTAGGGCAAGCAACTCTTCATCTCAGGGTCCTGAGTTCAAGCCCCACCTTGGGAGTGGAGCTTACTTTAAAAAATTAAAAGAGTAAGTGTAAAGAATAACAAAATGGCTAAAGGGTGAAACAGCTTCCATGTAAGGAACCTACTGAAAACCTTTCGAACTCAAAAATCAATGAAGGCTGAAGAGAATTGAAAATCGAAGCCAATTCGCATTCATACATAGAATTTAAGAAACAAAACAAATGGGGCACCTGGGTGACTCAGTCAATTAAGTTTCTGACTTTGGTTCAGGTCATGATCTCATGGTTCACAAGTTAAAGCCCCACATCAGGTTCTGTGCTGACAGCTGAAGCCTGCTTGGGGTCCTTTGTCTCCCTCTCTCTCTGCCCCTCCCTTGCTCGTACTCTCTCTCTCTCTCAAAAATAAAACATTAAAGACAAACAAAAATGATCATGGGGGAAAAGAAAGAGGCAAACCAGGAAACAGACTCTTTAGAGAGGACACACGGATGGACACTAGAGGGGAGGTGGGCGGGGGTGGGGGATGGGTGAACTAGCCGATGGGACTAAGGAGGGCGTTTTCGATAAGCATAAGGCGATTTAAGGAAGTGTTGAATCACTACACTGTACACCCGAAACTAATATTACACTGTATGTTGGGGCGCCTGGGTGGCTCAGTCGGCTAAGCCTCCGACTTCGGCTCAGGTCAGATCTCACGTTCGTGGGTTCGAGCCCCGCGTCAGGCTCTGTGCTGACAGCTAGCTCAGAGCCTGGAGCCTGCTTCCGGTTCTGTGTCTCCTTCTCTCTCTGCCCCTCCCCCTCTCATGCTCTGTCTCTCCATGTATCAAAAATAAAATAAAACATTTAAAAAAAAATTAAAAAAAAATACACTGTATGTTAACTAGTTGCAATTTAAATAAAAAATAAAATCTAAGCCAATCAGATCACAAAACTTAACAAAATCAAGACAGGCTCATCAGATGATAAAACATCTGGGGTAATGTTAAAGCCTACAGAAGTAAATGAAGGACTGTGTGGAGCATATTTAAATAAGCAGTCAGTGGGGCGCCTGGGTGGCTCAGTGGGTTAAGTGTCAGACTTCAGATCTCTGGCTTTCTTAAAATCAAATGCCACAGATACAGATAGCTGAAGTTCCACCTCACGTCTCTTCCCCTACTTCCCGAAAGTTACCACAGCCCTGCAGTTGACGTGCATGTTGGTGAGATTAAAAAAAATTTTTTTTTTTAAATTTACGTAACACTAACACATTTGCAGAAACAGTGCACAAAATATAAATGTATGATGGAATAAATAATTACGTGACTACTTTCCACAGAGCCATGACCCAGGTCAAGGAAGATCATTTCCATCGGCCCTGAATCCCATGCACAGTCCCTTTTCCTCTCGCTCTCCCCACAAATAACCACTATCTTGACTTTTATGTTTATCTTAAGTTTTTTAAGAAAATAAGTTCGTGGGGCGCCTGGCTGGCTCAGTAGGTAGAGCATGCAAGTGCTGATCTCAGGATCATGAGTTTAAGCCCCACACTGGGCGTAGAGCTTACTTTAAAATATAAACCAGGGGCGCCTGGATGGCTCAGTCGGTTAAGCGTCCAGCTTCGGCTCAGGTCATGATCTCACGGTTTGTGGGTTCCAGCCCCACGTCGAGCTCTGTGCTGACAGCTCAGAGCCCGGAGCCTGCTTCAGATTCTGTGTCTCCCTCACTCTCTGACCCTCCCTGATCACACACTCTCTCTCTCTCTCTCTCTCTCTCTCTCAAAAATAAATAAAAAGCATTAAAATTTTTTAAAAATATAAATCAATAGAAAAAACCCTTTTAAACATAAATACATAAAAATGAGTTTGTAACAGAAAACATTTCACTAAGGGTAATTATTATAAATAAGAAAAAAATAACTTCAGAAAGAAATGTGTATGTTTTAATCAGCTTCCTTCCTCTTTCAAAGAAATCAAATGAGCTACACAAGAGATCAAGTAAGTGTATTCATCTTCTCAGAACGACTGATTCCCAGGAAGAAGGCTGTGCGACTAAAATCAACTGCTTCATTTTATACAAATTCCCCTTGCTTCCCAGAAAAGAATGAAGAATGGGTATTGGGGGGCACCTGGGTGGCTCAGCTGGTTAAGTGTCTGACTCATGATACCGGCTCAGGGCATGATCTCGTGGTTTGCGAGATGGGAGCCCTGTGTCAGCAGGAGCTGACAGCTCCGAGCCCGCTTGGGATTCTCTCTCTCTCTCAAAAATAAATACATTTTTAAAAAGAAAAAAATGGGTATTTGAAGTACATGTTTTCGAGAAGAAGAAAAGATCATGGTCATGAATATATCTTTAAAACCGCTCTTAGGGCCCCTGGGTGGCTCAGTCAGTTGAGCATCCGACTTCAGCTCCAGTCACGATCTCCCGGTTCATGAGTTCAAGCCCCACATCGGACTCACTGCTGTCAGTGTGTCAGTGCTGAGCCTACTTTGGATCCTTTGCTTCCCTCACTTGGCTCGCCCCCCCAAAATAAATATTTATTAAAAACAAACAAACAAACAAACACTGCTCTTGGTCAGTAGAACCAACTGCATAAAAGGTGATCTAAATCTGTGGGAAGATGAACCGATGTTCTTACCTGTAAAACTTTACCATGGACCACAGTTCCCAGGACTCCCGAACACAGCCTTGGAGTTAAGCCTGTGAACAACCCACGCTTCCCATCGATGCTCGCGATGTGCTGAGCTGAGAACACAAGTCAGAGATTTAAATTCCAGCTCAAAGAAACGGTCACAAAGAAATTTCATGTCAACAGGCTTTCTCTGTCTCTTCTTTCCATAACTCCTGCCTACCTATCATCGTCCTCAAGGTCCTCCAGTTCCAAATAAAAACAAAAACCACTTACCATAACAAAACAGACCAGGAAGCTGACATACTTGCCGCCCAAAAATATTTCGTCCTATTGTTGGAGGAAGAGGCTCATATCCCACCTTTAAAAACAAGAGACTGTATCAACACTAAGCAATATCTCCCCAAATGCCTCAGTTCCCAGGTTATAATTTGCAGCGTATGTTTTCCGAGTCACTGGTGAAGTGTCAGCCCTGTCAGTCTCTTATTTCATCAACTGATAACACTCAGTCTGAATGAATTCCAAGCTTTCTTTTGGTTCAAATTCTACAAAGTAAACCCGGTATAGCTGAGCTAGACGAATATCAAATTGAGAACAGAATAAGGGAACTTTTGTGTTAGGAAAGCTACAGTTTCTGAGGAGGTTCAAAAATATTTTTTTTTTTTAATTTTTAACATTTATTTATTTTTGAAAGACAGAGAGAGACAGATCATGAGCAGGGAGGGGCAGAGAGAGAGGGACACACAGAATCGAAAGCAGGCTCCAAGCTCTGAGCTGTCAGCACAGAGCCCAATGCGGGGCTCGAACCCATGAACCATGAGATCTCGACCTGAGCCAAAGTCAGATGCTCAACCGACTGAGCCACCCAGGTGCCCCCCCAAAATATTTTCTAAAGAAAATCTAGCACATTAAAAAAAAAGTAATCTCCATGCCCAACGTGGGGCTTACACTCACGACTGGGAGATCAAGAGTTGAATGCTATACCAACTCAACCAGGCACGGTCTCCAAACATTTTTTATGCTTGGACAAAACAAAAGGCTAAGCCAGCATCCGCTTTGTATCTGGCTATCAAGATGAAACACTCAAAAGGCAAATGCAGATGCAGTTGGAAATTCACGTGGGAAATAATTATAAACTAAATCCATGCTAAACAAGCTGTCATTAATGATCTAATGAAGACCATATTAGAGTTCATGATTATTATTCTATTTCTACAGTATATTCAGCATTTTTAGCGGTGAAGAGAAGTTCAGAGAATGAATGCCATAGGAATTGCTTCTGACTCATTATTGTCGTGATTCTTAATCTGTTCAATTAACTCCTGGCTGAGCTCCCTCAAAGTGCTCCCATACAACTATTTTTTGAAATTGAGTATTTGGTGAGGGGCGCCTGGGTGGCTCAGTCAGTTAAGCATCTGACTTCAGCTCAGGTCATGATCTCGTGATTCATGGGTTTGAGCCTCACATCGACTCTGTGCTGGTGGTGCAGTCTGCTTGGGATTCTCTCTCTCTCATTGCTCCTCCTCCACTCTCTCTCAAAATAAATAAACTTTATTTTTTTAAACTTTTTTTAGTGTTTTATTTTTATTTTTGACAGAGAGAGAGACACACACAGCATGAGTAGGGGAGGGTCAGAGAGAGAGGGAGACAAGAATCCGAAGACAGACTCCAGACTCTGAGCTGTCAGCACAGAGCCCGATGCAGGGCTTGAACCCACAAATTAATTGTAAGATCATGACCTGAGCCGAAGCCGGGCGCTTAACCGACTGAGCCACCCAGGCACCCCAATAAATAAACTTTTAAAAAATTTTAAAAATAGGGGTGCCTGGGTGGCTCAGTCGGTTGAGCATCCAACTTCAGCTCAGGTCATGATCTCACAATTCGTGGGTTCAAGCCCCGTGTCAGGCTCCGTGCTGACAGCTCAGAGCCTGCTTCCGATTTTGTGTCTCACTCACTCTCTGCCCCACCCCTGCTCCTACTCTGTCTCTCTCTGCCTCTCAAAAATAAAAATAAACATTAAAAAAAAGAAAAAGAAAAATTAAAAAAACAAAACTGACTACTTGGAAATTTCACAAAACCCTTAAGACCTTTGGAAACACACAGAAGTTGAGTAATCAGGACTGAGGATATTAAAATTTTTGAGACAAGAGCTCTGAACATCACTAGAAGACTCTGCCTCCTGAAGAATTACTGAGCTCAGAGCAGATTTACTGCAAAATGTCATCAAGACACTTTAGCTACAATGTGCCAATTCTGTTTCAGATGCCATAGCACATTTCAATCGAAGTCTTTGATCTTAGTTAAAATAATTTATTTTATAATAGCCTTTACATGTGGAATCTGAATCCACATGGGTCAACCAAACAACACATAATCTGGAATAGCATCAACTCAACAGTAAGAAATGTGGGCCGTCCTGAGGGTCTTGCATATTTCTGACAGAAAGGTAGAGGGCAAGGACAGGGTTCTAACCACCGCTCCCTTCCTTGGAACAACGCATAACAGATTTATGTTAACTCTCAACAAGAGTTAAAAAAAAAATGAATGACATGCCCATCACAGGGAATTCTAAAAGGCAAATGAAAATACTATCATATAGTGTATCATCAGTTAAAACCTGGCTTACTTGCCTGTGAATATAAAATGCCACTTAAGGCTTATTTCACAGTAGATTAGAAACTAACATATATGCTTCAACTCTTTCATCTCAACTATTTCCAGCTCACACAGATGTGGTTTTCACCGTTCACGAGCCACAGGGCTGCTCTCGGAGAGCGCTCAGTGAGCTCAGTGAGTCCTCCTCACTTCTGAATGAGCTCCTTGTGTTTACCTGGGTATCTGGTGCTAAAATCGCAGAAGAGTAACAGTAGCAAAGAAAAAAGAAAAAAAAAAGGCTAATAAAGTGCTGGCTCCCCTTTAATTTCACATTTGTCTTTAATAGATATAATGTCTTGCGTTTGGGGCGGGGGAGAGGTGAATGCTAATTTCAGAGAGGTAAGAAGGGAGGGCTGGGAAGCTCTTGGTGGCAACTGGCCAGGATCAACCTCAGGGATGAAAAAACAAAGTTCAGAGGAGCCACCGGGCAGGGCAGGACGGCAGTTGGCTACGGGAAAGGATCGGGCCTCCCCGCCTGGAAGGGAAGCGAGACCTGAGGAAGGCCCACGGGCAGTGGGAGATCCGCGGGCAGGGGAGGCTGTCCCTGCGGTGAAGGAAGGGGCAGCAGGGAAGGAGCAGCATCTCAGGGGACTGAAGGCCCGGGAAGGCTAGAGCCGATCGCCAAGCGCCGAGGGCAGCGGCGACTGAACAAGGCGCCGGGCGGGGAAAGGGATGGCGACGACTCATACCTGGATGAGCACCTTCACGTACATGAGCGGCTGGGACAGGATGGTGAGGCCGGAGCCCAGGAGCACCTGACTGGCCGCGTCCGCCATGATGGCACCCGCGGACGGACAGACAGACCAAGCCACCAAGCGACCGAGCCGCTCCCGGATCACGTGCCAGGGCCGCCGGCTTCACTGGCCCGCCCGCGGCGCGCGCGCACGCACGCACCGGCGCGCGCCTCTCCGCCCAGTCCCCGCCCAGCGCCCCGCCCCGAGAAACGGCAGGCGCTCGCGAGCCAGCGCAGGGGTCGGGGCGGAGCTTACGGGCCAGGGGCGCATGCGTTTTGTAGTGGGATCCGCGCCCTCCACTAGGAATGGCAGTTTATTTTGCGCTTGCGCAGACTTGGAGCGTCGGAAGGAGAAGAATGGGCGTGGCAGTGGGGTGTGTGACCCTGACGGCAAGGGCAAGGTCAGAGGAATAAAAGAGTTCTCCGTTTTGCTTTCCACAGTTGCACTTTGGGCACCTGCAATATAAGGCACAAAGGGTATTCAGAACGATAAACAGCCTAATGACCAACAAAAACTAGTTAAGTCTAATATCGAGCAATGAATCCATCAGCAGGTTGCCAGTCCATTCATTCAATTAATGTTATTTACTCAGAAATGGTTTCTATGACCTCTATTTAAATATACCTACCCCTTATTTCCTTCCACATTGTCCTGTAGCACTTATTGTCTGAAATTGTTTTTTTGTGTCTTGCAGAAACATGATTTGCAAGCTCCCTGAATTCAGGAATTGGGGCATCCTTTGTTCACTGTTTTATATTAAGCGCCTGACATTGTCAAGGGGCACCTGGGTGGCTGAGTCGGTTAAGCATAAGTGCCTGGCACATACCAGGTGCTCAGTAAATATTGCATGAATGAACACATACTTCAGTGCTTAGGAAGCTACAGGCTATTAAAGGAAAAAGGTATTGTCCTTAACTCTTCATTCCCTAGCTCACATGTTCTGTATCAAACATTTACTGAGGCAGAGCATGGCTAAGAATGAAGACTTTCATTTGGATCCTGGCTCTCCTTTGTATCTAAATGATTCAGAAAACATTTTGTTATTTAGTTTTTGTATTTAAATCTAAGGATGACACTACTATCTACTTCTCAGGGTTATTATTGAATAGTTAGTGGAATTGTGCCTAGGATAAGATTTTTAAAACTGCATGTTGAAATGGTTTTAATTATTACTGTCCTCTACTCAGTACGGTGCTAGGTGATACTGGGAGGCAGCTTACAAAACCAGGAGAAGCGTGACCTTTGAGGTCCAATGGACCTGGTCCAAATTCCATTTCTTAGATCACAGGACCTCTTTGAATCTTAGACAAATGAGCAATGTAATGTTGTGAGGACTGAATGAAATAATATGCCTTCCTGGCTTGGCAAGGCAAAATATGTCAAACTGTAGCTTTTAGAGTTATTAGAAACTTACAAGTTGCTTCTAAGTCCAGAAATTATTTAGACGTCAATACAGCTGACGTCTAACAGTAGTTTCTAACCAGACAATATCTAACCATAGAGACCATCTACCAAGGAGACTCTATTTGTGGGTTTTTGCCCTGACGGTACTAAAAAAATATCCACTGTCTCCGCCCCCACTGATGCTTGTGGGCACAGAGAGGTAAAGAGCCTCTTGTAAGGATGGGTGGGTGAAAGATGCAGGCTGCGTTACCATTTTCTCCAGTGGTGCGCGGCAGAAGCTACCCATGGAGTTTTGGAAGAATCTGCAGAAATGGAACTGAAGTCAGTAGCATAAATAAGAGACATGCAAAAGGTATAGGGCTGTTGTATACAGTTGCCCAAGCTGCATACTGAACAACTCACAAAGACTATAATATAAATGAGTTGTGTTCCCTGACAGAGTTCAGTATGGTGAGTTGTGGTTGGTGACCCATATTCACATGGTGAGAGGAATAAGAAAATTAAAAGGGGCAAAACTACTGGGAAGGGAAACAGAACTAGAACATCAGAATCACTGAGGTCAAGGGAGAGGTTTGGAAAAGGAAGGATGGTCAGTAGTGTCAAAAGCCGTTTCTACCACTGTATGATCTTCGCCAGATCACAGGACAGGAGGTCAATAAATAATGGAGCCCAGTGAAAGATGAGTGAATTTGCCAGTTAAAGGACCCCTGGGCTGGGAGGCAGTCTAACCTGGGAGAGAGATCAAATGTCCTGTAACTTCTTTCCCATTTTCTGGTGCTCATTTTGCCACTTGCAAGTTGACAACTTTGAGCAAATCACTTAACCTCTTTGTGCTAAAGTTGGGATGAAGAAGCCTTTTTTCACGGGCTCATTGTGAAGAGTTCAGAAGCAACCTGGCTTTCCCGATTCTCCCTTCTTTGTGTTTCTTCCTGGCCTTTATCACCTTCCAAAGTACTATATAATTTTTAAATTTGTTCCCCAGCCCCCAACAGTCTAGAATTATGTCCAAGATGACAGGGAGTTTGTCTTTTTGTTGTTACTCACTTCGGTATTCTCCGTGCCTAGGACATTACCAAGCACATACTAGGCACTTAATATATATTTGTTGTATTTCAGGTCCTTTCCACGTCCAGCCTGATCATTGTTCCTCTGAGTTCCTTCATGCTCCTCAGTGAATCATAGATGGGATTATGTATCTCACAGTCTCCTTTGTGTGTGTTTTTATTTTACTTTATTTTTTTGAGGGGTGGGGCACAAGTGAGCGAGGGGCAGAGAGAGAATCCCAGGAAGGACAGAGAGAGAGAGAGAGAGAGGGCTCTCCCAAAGTGGGGCTTCTGGTCACCCAATGTGAGACTCGAACTCACGAACCATGAGATCATGACCTGAGCTGAAGTCCGATGCTTAATGACTGAGTCACCCAGATGCCCCTTCATGAAGGTTTTTAAATTGCCTTATCTCAACTGACATACTCATCTGATGTCTTAATTAAGACTTTCTAGGGGCGCCTGGGTGGCTCAGTCGGTTAAGCCTCCGACTTCGGCTCAGGTCAGATCTCACGTTCGTGGGTTCGAGCCCCACTTCAGGCTCTGTGCTGACAACCAGCTCAGAGCCTGGAGCCTGCTTCCAGTTCTGTGTCTCCTTCTCTCTCTGCCCCTCCCCCTCTCATGCTGTCTCTCTCTGTATCAAAAATAAATTTAAAAAAAACACTAAAAAAAAGACTTTCTATGTGCAAGTAATATAAAATCCTACCCAAACTGCTTTGGGATGGTGGGATGGTGGGCACGTGGGGGAGAAGGGGAATGTATTGACTCTTATAAGTAGATGGCTTCAGGCACAGCTGCATCCAGGATCTTAGAGACTGTTACCTGGACTGGGCTTTTTAAAAAATCTCTCAGATCTGCTTTCTTCTTTATTGATTTTTTAAAAAGTTTTCTTTTTTGGGGTGACAGAGAGAAAGGGGGGGAGAGGATCCCAAGCAGGCTCTGAACTGACAATGCATAGCCTGACGCGGTGCTTTGGCTCACAAACGTGAAATCATGAGCTGAGCCAAGATCGAGAGTCAGATGCTTACCCCACTGAGCCACGCAGGTGCCCCTCTTCTTTACTGATTTTAGTCGCAGCTAGGATCACTCTTCAGGGGCCCTCCGGCAGCTTCCAGCACAGACCGGCACAGTCCTGGGACCAGCCAGAGGAGCCGCTCTCCATCTGAAAGGCCCAAGAGACATCCCGGCGGGCTGAATTGGATTGTATACGTATTCCTGAACTACTCACTGTGATCAGAGGGACGGCATATGCGGCTTGGCTGAGGCATAGGCCACACACCCTCCTTTGGAGCTGAAATGCAGGTTATATCCTAGTGGGGTGTCCACTGAAAATGCGTGATTGAGTGGCACAGTTCCCTTAAAGCAAAGTCAAGGTGCTGAAATCAAAGGAAAGGCAAATGGAGTAGTGAGAGGGGCTGAGAAAGTGGTGACACCTTGGAGGGGGGTGAGGGGGAGAACGGGGCTGTGGGTGAAGGGCGGGGTTGTGGCAGGGAGCGGGGTTGTTAGGGGAAAAGGCAAATGACCACTGGGCAGGGAAAACAGTATTGCATTTCTTACCACAGTGATGTTATGAAAGTTAATTTGTTCCGGCAACTTGGCTGGTTTTCAGTAAATGTTACTTCTGGCTTCTCTCATTGGTCAACACAGTTATTGACCTACTATAATACCAACCCCTCATATTTTTAGAACAGTTTACAATTTTCAGTGCTTCTTTATATACATCATTATCTCATTTAATTATCTAAATAACATCGTGAAGTGGGCTGGTAAGGGATTGTCTCTGTTTTTAAAGGTGGAAAGACAATTTCAGAAAAGTTAATGACTATCAAGTTATACAGCTACTATAGAAATGATTCCCCCCCCCCTTTTTTTAATGTTTATTTATTTTGAGAGAGACAGAGTACAAGTCGGGGAGGGGCAGACAGCAAGGGAGACACAAAATCCAAAGCAGGGTCCAGGCTCTGAGCTGTCAGCACAGAGACTGACATGGCAGTCGAACTCACGAACCATGAGATCATGACCTGAGCTGAAGTCTGCGGCTTAACGCGAGCCACCCTGGTGCCCCTCCTCCCACGTTTTAAAGTAATCTCTATGCACAAAACATGGAGTTCTATGTCCCGAAATCAGGAGTCATATGCTCTACTGTCTGAGCTAGCTAGGTGTCCCAAATGATTCTACTTTTTAAAAAATTAGATTTAACTAATGAAATTTTTATTGCGTAATACATTGGGAACTATATTAGTTTTTTTTCTTTCTTTTTTGTTTTTTGAGAGAGAGCAGGAGTCAGGGAGAGAGGCAGAGAATCGTTTTTTTTTTTTAATTAAAAATTTTTAATGTTCATTTATTTTTGAGAGACAGAGCATGAGTGGGGGGAGGGGCAGAGAGCGAGGGAGACAGAATCTGAAGCAGGAGCCAGACTCTGAGCTGTCAGCACAGGGCCCGATGCGGGGCTCAAACTCACAAACCACAAGATCATGACCTGAGCCGAAGTCAGACGCTTAACTGATTGAACCACCCAGGTGCCCCTAATTTGTTTTTTAGAGAGAGAGAGCAAGAAAGCAAGTGCGAGCTGGAAGAGGGGTGGGGGTGGGAGGTGGAGAATCTTAAGCAGGCTCCACCCCTTAGTGCAGAGCCTGATGCAGACCAGTCCTCGATAATGACCTGAGTGAGCGTCAGAACTGGCTGAGCCCCCCAGGTGCCCCTTTTTTATTTTTTTAAATTTTTATTTATTTATTTTATTTATTTATTTTTATGGAGCCAAGAAAGCCTTTATTGGTATATTTGATTCCCGGGCGAGGTTCCATGACTCCGGGAGTGGGGAGTCAGGGAAGTCGCACCTGGTACAGGAGGGGCATCTGGTACAGGAGGGGCGAGGTATTTTATGGGTGAAAGACTTCTAGGTTTGGTCTTGGGAGGGCAGATTACCAAATAAGGGCATTTTAGGGCCATGGCGGGATGGGATAGGTTGCCTCCTCTGTCGGGGTGATGGGAAGCTGGAGCTTCATGATTGGCTGTTTTCAAACTGGCGCAGGACATTCTAGGTCTGCAGGTGGGGGTGGGGGTTGTCGGTGCTCGGAGTTCTTCTCTGACCCACAGCAAAATGGCTGCTCGGTCACCATCTTAAGGTAACTGTTACATTCCCACCTTTTTGGTGTTATGGGGTGTCGTCAGGTCTCTGGCTACTTCCTGCTGAGGTGGGGGCGGCATGATGATTGGGGTTTGTGGCTGGAATGGGAGAGTACCGGTGAACCAGCAACAGGTGGGTAGTGGCCCGGTTGGCGAGTCTGGATACCAGTTCCTCCGGAAGTTCAGACAGGTGACTCTCACAGATTACTGGCGCCATTTTCAGCGTGGCAGGAAAGACGAGAGTGTCTCCTCGGCTCCCAAAACCTAGATGACTATGTAGGTGTACTTTCCTCCTAGCCCTCAAGGGTGGGAGGAGGCAATGAGCCAGGTGCCCCTTTTTTAGCATCTTTAGAGATGGTTGTATGGTTTTTAGTGTTGACCTAGTAACACGGTGTTGGTTTGCAACCACCTTGGGAGCATCCCAGGTGAGCTCTGAAACCAGCCCCCCATATTCTGAGGGCAGGGAGAGGCCAAAGGAAGAGGCCACGCCAGGCTGGTGATGGTGGTCTAACAAGGGAACTGACATATGAAGCTTGTCGTGGGTGCCTATGAGACGATTTCCACACCTTGCCCACAAAAGTTTAAAAGCTTCTGTAATGTGACGAGAAGGACTCTTCTCTGTGACATTTCCAAAAGCCCATTTCCAGTCAAATCATGAGGAGCACATCAGACCCATGTTTAGTTTTGAGAGAGATAGAGAGACAGCCTGAACAGGGGAGGGGGAAGGATAAAGAGAGAGGGAGACACAGAATCCGAAGCAGGGTCCAGCCTCTGAGCTGTCAGCACAGAGCCCGATGCGGGGCTCAAACTCACAAACTGTGAGATCATGACCTGACCTAAGTCAGACACTTAACCAACTGAGCCACCCAGGTGCCCCAAAACAATTTTTAATGTATAGAAAAGTTACAGGGGCATCTGGCTGGCTCAGTTGGTAGAGTATATGACTCTTGATCTTGAGGTTGTGAGTTCAACCCCCCTTGGGTATAGGCGGATTGACCACTGAGGGGCAGATAGACATCATGTGCCCTCTGATGTGATGCTTGAGAAGGACATGTCACTTATGTAGTATTCTGGTCAGAAATGCATTCCCTGAATCTGATCATAGGCAAAGAAGAAGAAAGAGAAGGCAAACAGAAGGCAAAGACAATAAGGAACATCCTACCAGAAGGAAGGATCTAAACTCAAGCATCAGAATGACTGGGTTGGGGGGCTCCTGGATAGGTCACTTGGAAGAGCATGTGACTCTTGATCTCAAGGTCATGAGTTTGACCCTCAGGTTGGGTGTGGAGTTTAGTTAAATAAATAAAAACTTAAAAAAAAATAAAATAAATGCCTGGGTTCATATGCTGGCTCCACTAGCTTTATGACTATAGGAGAGCTCAAAGTCTCAAAGACTCCATTTCCTCATCTGTAAATGTGAACACTAGCAAGACCTTTTAGGGGAGTTGGGCAGACCGGATGGGAAAATGCACACAAGGTACTAAGTAGAGGGCCCTACACACAGAATGCAGGCGTTGCTCCTGTCCACCCTGGCTTCTTAGAGAAAAATGTGCCCAGCTCTGGGCTTAAGGCTATTTTTCAATTCCATCTCCCTCCATTATCTTCTCAAACTTTCTGCATTACTTTATACTTTCTTCCATAGGTCTCCCTCTTTACCAGCAACTTCCCCAGAGCCTGAAAACATACCAGCTCTCTACCGTCTTTAAAGAACACATAAAACCTCCAACCATTCCTGACCGTCTCCACTGCCCCCCTTCTAAAGCTCTTCCTTCCCTTCATAAAACCCGCCATCGGTTAGAGGCCTGCTGTGCATCGCAACCCCGCGTGGAAGGACGCCTTCACGCCCTGCCTCGCAGATGAGAAGACTTGGGCTCAGAGAGGATTTGAACCTAGACCTGCCTCAGACTAGAACTGTCCAACTAGGCAGTCACAAACCACAGGTGGCACTTGAAATGCCAAACTGAGATGTGCGGTAGGTGCTCAAAGACTTTGTACAAGAAAAAAACACTGCAAAAGATCTCATTGATATTTACATATTGATTAAATGTTGAAAAAATTTTGTTTGATATTTCAGGTGAAATACATTATTAAAATGAATTTTAACCTGTTTCTTTTTGCTTTTCCAATGTAGCTATGAAAATATTGAAATTATGTGGCTGGCATTATATTTCTATTGGGCAAGCTCTGTTCTAGAATATTCATCTCATCATGAAATATATGGCTTTTTGTCCTCTGCAATACCACTTATCTTAGTTCTCTGAATGGATCCTGGGGCTTCTCTGCATACCCTGCCTGGTGATCTCCACCAGCCCTTAGTATTTGTACGCCCTGCTGATGCTGGAGAAGGCTTCTCCTCCACCCCAGACCACTAGATCCGACCACCTCCCCTCCATCTCCACTTCGTTCTCTTCTGAACCTCAAAGGCAACATGGCCAAAGTGAAGTTATTCTATTTATTCTTAAACCAGAGCCTCCCTCTATTCCTCTATCTTGCTAAATGTAACACCATTGTTTTTACTATGCTGATAACTTCTCCCTCCCTTGCCCCTCCATGGCCAGTCAGAGACCACACTCTATGGACTCTATCTCCTAGATAAATCCATAAACCTCTCTCCATAAACTTATTTTTTTTAATTTTTAATGTCTTTTATTTACTTTTTTTGAGAGACAGGGAGACAGTGTGAGCAGGGGAGGGTCAGAGAGAGAGGGAGACAGAATCTGAAGTAGGCTCCAGGTTCTGAGCTAGCTGTCAGCACAGAGCCCAACACGGGGCTCGAACCCATGAACTGTGAGATCATGACCTGAGCCGAAGCCGGACGCTCAACCAACTGAGCCACCCAGGCACTCTTCTCCATAAACTTTTTTAAGAGCTTCAGGTTATCATAGTTCTCCTACATGATTCAATTTGGTCTCCCAGCCTACAGTCTTTAGGATCCTGATCTTCCTGAGATGGAGGGGCTGAGGGGAGCCCATCAGAAGGCAAAGCTGAACATGCCGGTCCCTTGCCGGGCACCTCTCTTCTGCAGGACGGTCCAGTTCTGACACAGCCCTGCAGCCCTCTCAGCCTCCAATGCTGGGTCCGCCTGCTCCTTATGAATCCGGAACGTTAACTGGTTCTCCTTGCTCCCTCCACGCCCACTACCTCCATGTCCACTTCCTAAACACTTGTCACCTTTTAGGTCTCAGCTCAGTCATATGTCAGTTATATCTCAATGTTTAAGAAAAAGCTCTGCTAAATAGTAGCCCACTATGTGAAACTGGTCTTTTTTTGTGTTAAAAAATTTTTTTTTAATATATGTTTATTTTTGGGCGGGGGAGAAAGTGAGAGAGAGAGACAGAGAGCGAGCGAGAGCACGCGAGTGAGTGAGGGAGGGGCAGAGAGAAAGGGAGACATAGGATCCAAAGCAGGCTCCAGGCTCTAAGCTGTCAGCACAGAGCCCAATGCGGGGCTCGAACTCACGAGCCAAGCTGTGAGATCATGACCTGAGCCGAAGTCAGACGTTGAACCAACTGAGCCACCCAGGTGCCCTGTGTAACTGGTCTTGATGCCACTTCCCAGGCAGACCTCCCAATCCTTCCTTTGCATCCTACAGACTTCTACCTCAGCACCGGGACCACTTCAGTGCACCAGTCTGTGTATTTGGCTGCCTCTCCTAACCAGAAGGATTTCAACTACAATCCACGAGAGGGAAAGAAAAAACAGCAAGTTTCAAAGAAAATGCAATTATTGCTTCCCAGAAACAAATAATCCAGACGCAGGGCAGCTCCAGGACTGGTTAATTTATTCAGCAGCTCACTGACGCCGTCAGAGATGGGCCTGACCATCTTCCAGCTCTGCCGCCTTTGGTGCCAACTTGGTCCAACGTTGTTGGCTGAGCGGTGGTAGCAGATTCAGGCAAACCCCGTATGTAACAATGCCTGATGGAAGAGAACGTTTTTCTTTTCTGCCCCTTGGTGGTCATCTGTCAAAGTGCATCCAATTTCTCCATTACGTAGTTAATATTTTTTCCCTTTCAAATAATAAGCAATCTGAGTAGACACTGTATTTATTTGTTTGCTTGTTTTCTGAATGGACACTTTATTTTTTTTAATGTTTTATTTATTTTTGATACAGACAGAGACAGAGCATGAGAGGGGGAGGGGCAGAGAGAGAAGGAGACACAACCGGAAGCAGGCTCCAGGCTCTGAGCTAGCCGTCAGCACAGAGCCTGACGCCGGGCTCAAACCCACAAACGTTGAGATCTGACCTGAGCCGAAGTCAGAGGCTTAACCGACTGAGCCACCCAGGCGCCCCTGAATGGACACTTTAAAACCTGCTCATCATATCTCCTCCTAAATTTAGCTTCCATGGATAAATGTTTCCTGGTCCATTTCACTGTGATGGTTAAAAAACTCCAGTAATCCCTCTAAACAACCCCCCCCCCCAACCCCCAGCAAGAGCCCTCCTTTCTTTCCTTTTTCAGGATGGGAGTTCCTTGATTATGATTTTTTCCAGCAGGGTATAATTTATTAATATCCTTAATAATTTTGGTGCCTAATATCCCAGATTTGGCTGGTGGCAGCCCCTTCAAAGCTGGCTCCTTCATCCTGTGACATGCCTCCTACTTTTTTTTTTTTTTTTGACTACTTTCTTGCTTTTTGGCATAACAAATTTTTCTGGGCTCCTCATCTCAAAGCTACAATGCCCCCAGTCCTGAAATCAGCCATTTCTCTAAAAAAAAAAGTCCTGATTCCTTTTAGGAGAGGAACGTCATTAGAGAACAAGAACTTGGTCAAAATGTGCTTATTGCTAATAAGGTGTCGTTGATTTTAGACCCTTTCAGCAGACTGAGCTGAATACACATGCATACGTGTATACAGACATATGAATATACTCACATATACATATTTTAGAAATCAAGGGTCCACACTGATATGTTCAATTCCAACCCATTGCCACTGGGGTTTTTCTTGTTTCCCGTCATTAAATATGTGTATGTTTCTTCTAGCTAGAGAATCTGACTTAACATCAACTCGTGTATTCATTTGCTCAAATCATATAATCCATCTAGAAGTTTCAGAACCATTTTGCCAATACCAACACACAAACAAGCCCACTAAAGATAGTTCAGGACCTGGTACCCCCACCCCACCAGAGCCTGGCTTCTTAACCCCCATCCCCTTGTGAGGTTGTTTGCGGGCAGGGTAATGGTAACAGAGAAGGGGCAGGGCACTTGAGGAACTGCAGGTGGCGTGAAATAGCCCTGCGTGGGGACAGATGAGAGAACTTCAGTTTCAGAAACAAGAGAGTTAATGTCAGAGGCTGGAGGGGGTCCATGCGCAGCGACTCCAGTTCACGTGAGGCCATGTTTTCCTGCCGCCACCTTGGCAGCCTGGGTGTAGGAGTAGAGAAGACAGATGGTTGGGATGGCTACACTGATCCAAAGTTGAGGAACTACCAGGTGGAAGTGGCAGAAGGACAGAGAGCGAAGACTCTGGGGTGCTGGCAAGACAGTGGCTGACATATGTGCCCTGGAGTCTGAGCTGAGTGGGGGAGCAAGTGAAGCCAAAAGGGAGAAAAGAATGACTGGGGCTTGAGCTGGGCTGCAACAAGCTTTACTGAAGGAGTTTCCGGTCGCTGAATCCCACGGTCTGGGAATAGCCAGTTCAAAAGCCGGAAGGAGAGATGGCTTGGACCAAATCTGGCTGTGGGCAGGATGGGAGGGACTCTTTGAGCAGCCAGAGTGTTCATTTCCCCAAGGAGCAAAGAGAAGATCACGCTGGCCCCGGGGCTGAAGAGGGAGGCTGTTTCCGGCACATTACTGCATGATCAATGGATGTAAGAAGTGTTCAAATAAATGTGCTTTTGAAAAATGAAGAGGCTTTGGAGATGATTTCACCAGAATGGTCCAGAGCTCTTAAGTGACTGCACCCCCTGTCCCCTGCCAGCCTGGGTGGGATTCAAACTCAAGTGCTTTGAATTTAAGTTGGTGATTCTCTTTAACTGGCTACCATGTTCTAGAGCTAGCAGGCTGTCCTCCTGACCGGTTTTAGCGCAGAACAACTCTTGGGTTTCCACAGGGCAGGAATGGAGTCTCGTGCGTCTCTGCCTTCTCCATGTTTCCCAAGTCAGCCAGTGCTCAGCGCCTTCTTTCTGATGGATCTGTGGGAGTAGCGCCTGTCTCAGGGAAGAAGTATCGCAGCGAGTCCAAATTTTCAAGTAGTATGATTTCGGGGCGCCTGGGTGGCGTCTGACTTCGGCTCAGGCCATGATCTCATGATTTGTGAGTTCCAGCCCCGCGCCGGGCTCTGTGCTGTCCAGGCAGAGCCTGGAGCCTGCTTCGGATTCTGTGTCTTCTTCTCTCTCTGCCCCTCCCTTCCTGCTCACACTCTGTCTCTCTCTCTCTCAAAAATAAACATCAAGTACTATTATTTCTTTCTATGTTCTTAGGGATCTTCCTTTCTTTTGACCCTTACTGAGCAAGCGTTGCTTTGGACATGTGGCATACGCTTTGTCACTAGCGCTTTGTCTTGTAGACATACTAATTAAAACAATGCCTTTCTGAACCCAATTCCTTGTGGAAGGTTATTTCTCACAGACCCATGTGCCTCTCACCTGCACAGAGTCAAGTTGGAACCCATTACAGGGGAAATTACCTCTGGGCTTCCTTTTAGTTGAAGGCAGCATGGAGGTGAGGGAAAGGGGATAAAGAGGTTGGGCCTCAGCAAGCACACAGGGCGTGAGCTTATCTTCCCAGGAATATTCCACTAAGAAACAGAAGCGTCCCTGGTGGCATGTAGCTCAGCTAACCCTAGCCCTGCCTTACAGTTTGTCTTTGTAGTTCCAAGGACAGAATAGGCTTTGTAGCATCAAAGACATCAAGTGCAGAAAGTGCCAAGTCTCTGTGCTCTGGAAACATCTCTGCCATTCTAGGTAGTTAAAGCAGAACTTGTCAGAGAACAACCTGGAAAACCAGAAGTTAGCAGTTCTATTGCTGCAAAGCAGAGCCTTCCGTGTGGCATTTTTGCTAAAAGCTGGGATCAACATTGGTGACAACATCACTAAACCAAAGATCACTGGCAATTTCGGAATGGCCAGGTATTAGTAGATCAAAATTCTGACACTTTGTAATGGACAAATGAGGGGGAAAAAGCCCACCTAGAATTTCTTTTAAGAAGCCTCTATGTCCATACAGAGTTCCTGTATCTAATGATCCATCAGAAACTTAAGAGTAATGCTTACTGTCATCACCTTACCTATTTGGACTTGTTTCTACCACTTTCAAGAGTTGCTACTTCTCCAGAAGTAGACAGGGGTACTGCCACAGGACCTTGGTTGTGACTGCGTGATCCCAAAAGTAAGGCTTCTAAAGAAAACATGTTTACCTGAAATCCTTCTTGAATCTTAAAAAATACCATTGGTGATTATGTAGAGAAAAAAGAGCACTACTACTACTTTAGTAGATTATTTTTCCCTTTTTAGGAAAAATATATTTTATTGTGAGTAACTGCTCACTTTACGTTATGCAGTTAATCAATCAAAGGAAACGACTGGTTAGAAAGAAAGAATTTTAATCAATGGGGTAGAAAACATCCGTGACCGTGTGGAACACAATATATGGAAGACTCAATTCTGGCAACCACGTGAATTGTTCTGTGTGGTAACACCTCCTCATGAGCCAACCTGATACGCACAGTCGGACCGTTCATTGCCAGAAAGCTTTGACACAGACTTTTTAAACATGGCACATCCCCAGATACGTTTAAAATAGAATTTGAGCTCTTAAAATTAATTTGCAGATAATTTTAGAAGGACTATCTGTTGGTTAGAGGGAGGTATATCTGGGCTGTGGGTTCACGAGCACACACTTCAGTTTCTGATAGAGGAAGCTCTGCTATACGTCATAGTAAAATTTCACTTTATGAAAAAATAATCTGATTCATGAGGTATGAGTCCTGAGGGCACGCACGCAATGTAAGCACAGCGTGTAAGGTCAGTGCACCGTGAGCACACGGCGCGGCTCCCCTCACCCAACCCCCCCCCCCCCCCCCCCCCCCCCCCCGTTACAGAATGTGTCTAGCGCCAACGTGCCAACCGGCCAAGGCCCCTACGGGTACGTGTACACGTGCAAGGACGGGTACAGCGTCACGGCGGCGCGGCCTCTCTCTGTGGCAGGACATCTGTCCCTGCACCAGTTTGGCTTCATGTCTGGAGCCGGCTCTTGGCTGGTGTTTGTGCTTCTCTTGGGAGAGCACGACACCGTGGATCTTGGCTTCTCTGTCTGTGCAAACAAGACATAAAGGTTGAATCACTTTATGCTGCAATTTCTGAAGTTACAGTTAGGGTTGGGGTTGGTTTTATGAGGAGTTAGTGAGAAGGATTTGCATTTCTCCCGAATGCCAAGGTACAAAGTTGATATTGTTCCAGGGCAGAGAGGAATCCAGCGTTTGCCCCAGGCCTTCAGAGCTGAAGAAGGGTCCAGGGGCAATACTTGAATTGCCGAGTTCGACGTCTGCATTTCATAAGCTGTCCAGAGACATTACACAAGGGGAAGAAGTGGGTCTGTCAAGGTGGGAGGCCGCCCTGCTGTTTTCAGTTCTGCTCACCTAGGCCTGCAAGTTAAATGCCCACGTCTCTGTTAGAGACACGTTCCACCAGAAACTGTAAGAAAACGAAGGTAGAGGGGCGCCTCGGTGGCTCAGTCGGTTAAGTGTCCAACTTCAGCTCAGGTCATGATCTCACAGTTTGTGAGTTCGAGCCCCGCGTCAGGCTCTGTGCTGATCACCAGAGCCTGGAGCCCGCTTCGAATTCTGTGTCTCCCTCTTTCTCTCTGCCCCTCTCTGATCATGCTCTGTCTCTGTCTCTCAAAAATAAATAAATTAAAAAAACAATGAGAGTAGAGGCCTGGATGGCATTCACCCGCTACTCCAGGTTTAACTGAATGTCCGGTCACAGGTTATTGCCCAACTAGCAGGTTTCAGCTGTGGGATGTGGTGTGAGCAACCTGGAGACGTCCTGCAGTGAATGTGGAAGACGAGAGGGGACAGTTCGGGCTCATCTGCCTGTCGGACCGAATCCTCTTTGATCTGAATTTACCCACGCCTCTCTTCCCACTGCTGCCCGGTTCTGTTAGGCCCCGGGGGTTGGACTTCATCTTGGCGCCCTTCCTAGGGGATGGCGGACTAAGGGAGGTCTTAAGTCCTCCAGGGGCCCTGCCCCTTGTAGGCTCTCCTAAAACATGGCTAAATGGGAGTGCTAATCTGAGAAGTCCCAAGCAACAGCCTTGGGAGACAGCGGGGACGGCACCTTGGGAGAGCCGTCCCTTCTCTATGTAGCTTATCCCCTACTCACCCGGTGGTGCTAAGTCTCTGTTCGCCCCGGCACTTGTGAGCAGCACCCGGCCTAGACACACCCAGAGCTATCTGACAGGGCAGCTTCCTAGCTGCTCCTCCCCCTTTCCCTCCTTCTCAGGAAAGAATATGCCAATGCAGATGAGCAAGAGAGGTGTTATTGGAGGGAGACAGATAAACTCATTCTAACTTATTCCTTTTAAAAAGGGAATCACTCACAAACCCCGGTACCGAGCGATCACTGGTAGCACTGGGCGGGAGGCACCCGCACGGCTGATGGGCGCATCCTGGTTTGCTGCTGACATGTCCTGGGGCTGAGAACCGCTGCATTATTCACTGTGGCTGTTCTACCTGAAATGCTGCCATGGAGTTACAAAATAAGGGCCGTCTAACAAATGTTTGTTGAAATAAAACTACATTCTCCATGGCAAGCTTGGAGCTCTAGCGGGGACGCCTCCTATCCTGCGGTGCCTTGTGGGCTGTGCCCCCCCAGTGGTCACGGCAAACTGCCTGAGCCGTCCGAGCAGAACAAGCCCCGGGAAGTGAGCTGTGCACCGTGGATCACGACCCCTCCAGATCACAAAAAACATTGAAAACCAAGTCAAATTAATTGCTGGCACATAGGTGTGTATATATAAATCAGTGAAATACCTGCATTCTCTCTTTATTCTTAGTCAGAATCAAGGAGGTCATTTTTGATGGGTCCAGAGAGATGCCTTTGTCTCTTCCGTGTAACTGTGACTGAAAGAGATAAGCAGTTTCTCACTATATTTCCCACCTGCACCACTGTGATTATATAGACTATACACTGAGTGGTTTTTTTTCCTAATGTTTATTTATTTTTGAGAGAAAGACAGAGAGACAGAGTGTGAGCAGGGGAGGGGCAGAGAGAGAGGGAGACCCAGAATCTGAAGCAGCTCCAGGCTCTGAGCTGTCAGCACAGAGCCCAACATGGGGCTTGAACCCATGACCTCAAGATCATGACCTGAGCCGAAGTGGGACACTAACTGAATGAGTCGCCCAGCCACCGTGAGTGTTTCTTTTTTAATTTTTTAAAGTTTATTTTGAGAGAGACTGCCAGCTTGAGCCAAGGAGGGGCAGAGAGAGAGGGAGAGAGGATCGTAAGCATGTTCCACATTGTCAGCACAGTGCCCAGTGTAGGGCTTGAACCCATAAACTATGAGATCATGATCTGAGCTTAACTGACTGAGCCACCCAGGCGCCCCATTGAGTGTTTTTCTTTCTTTCTTTCTTTTGAGTGAGCGAGCACACAAGCAGGGGAAGGGCAGAGAGAGAGAGAGAGGATCTCAAGCATGTTCCACACTGTCAGTGCAGAGCCTGACTTGGGCTTGAACCCACTAACCATGAGATCATGACCAGAGCTGAAATCCAGAATCAAGACGCTTAACTGACTGAGCCACCCAGGTGCTCCACTAAGAAGTTTATTTATTTATTTTTGCGAGACAGAGAGAATGCAAGTGAGCACAAGCAGGGGAGGGGCAGAGAGAGCAGGAGAGAGATTTTAAGCATGCTCTACACTGTCAGCACAGAGCCCAGGGTAGGGATCGAACCCATAAACTGTGAGATCATGATCTGAGCTGAAACCAAGAGTCGGATATTCAACCCACTGAACCATGTAGAAGCCCCTACACTGAGTGGTTTTTATTCACACATGTTAATTCATTACAATACTGTACACGGAAAGAGAGGCAAGACACAAATGAATAATAATCCAAAGAAAAGAAGGAAACTAATTGTTTGTGGAGTGCCTACCATAGGCCATGCATTTTAAATAGTTTCACATCTACTTTTCTCAACATTTATGACGTAGAGATTGTTATTCTAATATTTTAGATGCCGAAACTGAGTCCCATGGTGGTTCAGTAACTCATGGAAAATGATAGTGAGGCTGGAATTTGAACTCAAGATAGACTTGAAAGCTGTGATCTTGCCGCTGTCACACCAGACACCAAATGGCCCTCCACACTGAACAGAGCCAGCTCTGCTGGGATCCTTCGTGTGACACGGTGGATTCTATCGCTGTCACACACAGGGTAGCACTATGCCGGAAAAGGGCCTATTCTGCACTCTGTCTACTAAGAGTTGTATACTGTGATACCAAAACTTACTTATTTAAAATTTTTTAAATGTTTATTTCTTTTGAGAGAGTGTGTGTGCGTGAGCAGGGGAGGGGCAGAGAGAGAGGCAGACAGAATCCCAAGCAGGTTCCGGGTTGTCAGCGCAGAGCCCCACACAGGCCTTGATCTCACCAATCATGAAATCATGGCTCAACCGACTGAGCCACCCACGAGCCCTTTTTTTTTATTTTTACTTTTTAAAAAAAGTTTATTATTTATTTTAAGTCATCCCTACACCCAACATGGGGCTTGAACTCATGAGCCCGAGGTCAAGAGTTGCATGCTCTTCTGAGTCAGGCAAGCACTCCACCAAAATTTGTTTTTATACATAAAAGACAAGGATTTTATAGTCACACAATTCCAGAGTACTAAAAAATTGATTGGGTGCCTTTCCTCTGTGCTCCTTCTGCATCCGACACTGTGATGTAATTTCCTGCTTCCTTGTTAAAACCCCCAGTAGACTCTGAGGTCCCTAAGGCAGAGACGGTGTTTTGTTCAGTGGTGCGTTCCCAGCACACAGCAGAGCATGTGGCATGTGGTGGTTACACAGGACACTTTGTTAGCTGGAGGGATGAGATAAAGCTGCTGCCCTTATGCTCTGGGTAAGAAATCACAAAGCACCAAGGTCTGCAGTCAGACTTCAGTAGTGTCTAATCCAAAGCGATGTCAATATCCCCACTAATGTTAATGACCCCCCCACCCCCCCCACCCCCCAGTGACATTGACAGGGTAGTGTGACATAGAGGGCTATTGTATTCTTCAGCCTGTGGGAGAGATGTGCTAACTGGGAAAATCAGAGAATCTGCAACAAAGAGTCAACAATGGAGCAGAATGGAGAGCTCAGAAAGAAACTCATGAATATATGGTGCATTAATTTCTTACAAAAGAGGCAAGCATTTACGATGGGGAAGAACGGTCTCTTCAATAAATGGTATAGGAAAGCTAGATGTTCACATGCCAAGGAACAAAACCATATCCCTATTTTGTGCCATACACAAAAGCCAACTCAAAATGAATTAAAGAGTTAAACTTAAGACCTGAAACCACCAAACTCCTAGAAGAAAACGTAGGAGGTAAGCCCCTTGACGTTGGTTTCGGCAGTCACGTTTTGGATTTGATCCCCAAAGCAGAAATAAACAAGTGGAACAGAGCAAGTGAAAACGCTTCCACGTGGCATGGGGCCAGCAGCGCAGTCAGAAGGCGGGGCGCCTGGCTGGCTCCGTCAGCAGAGCATGGGACCTCGGACCTCAGTGTTGGGAGTTTAAGCCCCATATTGGGAGTAGAGGTTACATTAAAAAAAAAAAATTTAAACCCAAAAAGCAAAATCAGAAGGAAACCTATGGAATGAGAGAAAATATTTGCAAATAATGTTATTCAGTGTTTTTTTAAAATTTTTAAAAATGTTTTTATTTATTTTTGAGAGACAGAGAGAGCGCAAGCAGGGGAGGGTCAGAGAGAGAGGGAGACACAGAATCCTAAGCAGGCTCCAGGCTCTGAGCTGTCAGCACAGAGCCCGATGCGGGGCTCGAACCCACGAACCATGAGATCATGACCAGAGCCAAAGCCAGACGCTTAACCAGTTGAGCCAACCAGGCGGCCCTATTCAGTCTTTAAAAAAGGAGATCCTGCCGTCTGTGACAACATGGATGAAACCAGAGGCATCATCCAAGTAAAATAAGCCAGACAGAAAAGACAAACACCGCTGGGTACCACTTACGCGTGGAGCTCACAGAAACAGAGGGGCACCTGGGTGCTTCTCCCTTGCTTGTGCTCTGTCTCTGTCTCCAAAATAAATAAACTTAAAAAAAGTTTAAAAAAAACTCACAAAAACAGTAGAATGGTGGTTGCTGGGGAGTGGGGGAGGGAAGATGGTAAAAGAGTATAAACTTTCAGTTATTAAAGAAAACAAGGTTAACCGTGTGAGGTGGTGGGAAGTCAGTGGTGGGAACCCTCTTACAGTGTGTACAGATATCAAATATCACATTATATACTTTAAATATATTACCCCAAAAAAGTGTTTTTTAATGTTTATTTATTTTGATAGAGAGCTAGCGAGAGCGAGCGCAGAAGGGGCAGAGAGAGAGAGAGAAGGAGAGAGAATCCCAAGCAGGCTCCCCACTGTCAGCCCAGAGCCCCACTCGGGGCTTGATCTCATGAACTGTGAGTTCATGACCTGAGCCAAAATCAAGAGTCAGGTGCTTAACCAAATGAGCCACCCAAGGGCCCCATGTAGGAGTTACAAGTTTTGACACATTCTCCATGTGGGAGTTTAAAAAGAAAAAAAGAAAGAAAGGTCAAGCAAAACTACTACCTCATTCAACCTTGGTTTTTCATTTCTCATCGCTGAAGAACTGGCATTCTCTGAGTTTCTGAAAAAGGTAGGCTGTTTTTGCAGAGTGGAAGCAAACCCTGCCCTTTCCTGGAAGGACTGAGTGCAAAGAGAATATTTTTCAATTGATTCACTGCAATTAACCTACTCATAACTGACCCGATCCGCCCAACAGTAAAAGTCGCACATCAGAAAGCCTTTGCATCTTTAGGAAGCAGTGGCCGCCGGGAGAAGCCTGGGAAGGAGCCAGCGTGGACACCCTGGACTAGCTCCAGCCACCACTTCTCCAGGAGCACCGTTTCTTCTGGAAACCAGGCATGGCCAAAATCCAGACCACAGTGTCATGGCAGGGCATAGTGCAGGGGCCGAGGCGGAAATCCGCTCAGAGACGTCCCCAGGCCCCACGCAAGAGCTCTGAACTCAACACAGCTTCCCTCTGCCCCCTTCCCCGTTCCCTCTCTGGGGGAGACGTCTAACCCCCTGTCCTGCTCCCGCCGTGGAAGGCTCTTCAAGCCGACCGCACAAGTAGGCAACGGAGCCTTCTTACCGAGGCGTCTTCTGTTAACTTCAGCTCTGGCATCAAATTATTTTTCCGATACTGTTCATTTCGCTGCTTTCTGGTCTGAAGCGGCTTCTTTTTTCTCTTCTTACACATCTTCTTCTTTTGATTCAACTATTCCAGAAAGCAGAGAGAACCTAGTCACGGAGGATTCGGGGGGAAGGGCCCACCTGCCTGCCGCGCTCTCAGCAACACTCAGGACCGGAGGGCTCCCCCAGGACGTGCGCCCTCATGGTGCCCACCTGTCGCTGGTTTGGAGGACACACAGTTGAGCTGCCCTGCTCCCCGGTCAACACCCCCAGATCCCGCTACTACAGATGTGCCGCCCAAGGGACCCCTGTACCGGCATCCAAGTATCTGTCTTTTGTAACGTGAAACCGGATTACTTGTGGCAATGATGTCAGGTCCAGACAACACGGACTATCAGGGGTGTACTCAGAGGAGCCGGTTTGGCTGTTACACAAGGTGGCTTTAGTAATTAAGCAAGTGAAGCTCAGGACTGACTTTCCAGGGACTGTTGTGTGGTGAAGCGTTCACCCATGTTGTTGTTGTAAACCCAGCCGAAAAAACGATAGGGTCCAGTCTGATTTGACAGGCTCCACCTGGCACAGCCTTAATCTCACGCTGTGACAGTTATTTCTTCTTCTTTTTCTTCTTTGAGAGAGAGGGTGAGTGGGGTAAAGGGGCAGAGGGGGAGAGAGAGAGAATCTTACACAAGCAGGTGCGATGCTCGGCACGAAGCCTTATGCAGGGCTTGATCCCATGACCCCAGGATCATGACCCAGGCTGAAATCAAGAGTTGGACACTCAACTGACTACGCCCCCTAGGTGCCCTGTATGATGGAGATATTTATTAATGTGACTATGAAATCATGTGCATAATGAACCACAACAAATATATCATCTATGTGATAAGGCCTGTGAATGAGATGGGGCAAAGAACACTGAATATATGGAAGTATAAAAAACTACCTAAGACTATATGAATAAGAAACACTTTTGGGGGCACCTGGGTGGCTTAGTTGGTTAAGCATCTGACTCTTGCTTTTTGGCTCAGGCTATGATCTTGCGCTTCATGGGTTTGAGCCCCGAGTCGGGCTCCATGCTGACAGTGCAGAGCCTGCTTGGGATTCTCACCCTCCCCTTCTCTCTGCCCTTCCCCTGCTTGTGCTCTTCCTCTCTCTTTCTCAAAATAAAAAAAAGAAAATTAAAAAAAAGAAACACTTTTTTTAAAGTATGGGTCATTTTTAACAACCTCTATCTCTTAGTTTTGTTTTTGTTTTTTTAGGTAACATGGGCCTTACACCCAACATGGGCCTTGAACTTACAACCCCAAGATCAGGAGACAACCTCTAACTCTTAATATGGTTTTCACTTTTAGTTAAACTTTTTTAAAAAATTTTTTTAACTTTGTAATAAACATGGAGCTTTCACATTTTTTGCCCCTTATTTTTAATTTTTTTTTAACATGTATTTTTGAGAGACAGAGACAGATCATGAGCAGGGGAGGGGCAGAAAGAGAGGGGCACACAGAATCAGAAACAGGTTCCAGGCTCTGAGCTGTCAGCACAGAGCCTGATGCGGGGCTTGAACCCACAAACTGTGAGATCATGACCTGAGCTGAAGTCAAATGCTCAACCACTGAGCTATCCAGGCGCCCCTGCCCCTAGATTTTTAAAAGGAAAGTTATTAAAAACAAATAAATAGGGACACCTGGGTGGGACTCAGTTGGTTAAGCAAGCGACTTTGGCTCAGGCCATGATCCCACGGTTCGTGGGTTTGAGCCCTGCATCGGGCTCTGTGCTGACAGCTCGGAGCCTGGAGCCTGCTTCCGATTCTGTGTCTCCCTCTCTCTCTGCCCTTTTCCCACTCGCTCTCTGTCTCTCTCCCTCTCAAAAATAAATAAACATTAAAAAAAAAGTTTAATAAATAAACATTAAAAATAGATAAATAAATGGAAAGTTATAAAGGACAACATTAAAGACTCCAGGGCAGGGTAACCAGTTAGGATGCTATTGCTGTATTTTCTGCAGTTTAGGATAGTTGGAAAACTCCACCAACCTAACCAGGAGGCTCATGCTCTCCTTAAGGCTGCTGCTTCCTGAGTGGAACGGCCTGTGTAATCTTACCTCCTCTGCTATGTTCAGAAGGTGAACAGGGAGGCCGTCTGAGAGGGAGCTATCAGAACCACTGGTGCTGTTTCCGAAAGAAGAAAGGGAGACGCCTGTTACCAGGATCTCGGAAGTAAAACACTTACCCGACCGGCAGCATGGGATCGGGACACCCAGCCCGCTGTTTGCCCCCAGGCCTGCATTTCGAGGACCAACAATTTTGACAAGCACATTCATTCATTCATTCGTTCTGAACGTGAACTCCGTGCCAGGCAGCGAGTTCCTTGAGAGCAGAGAGGAACGTGGCAGAGCCCCTGGCCCCAAGGAGTCTGTCATCCATGTGGCAAAGCAAGTGCTGGCCAGGTGGGCAAAGCTGCCTGTGGCAGCGACTGTGGGAGGCCGTGCAGCCCTAGAGTTTTCCAGAGGACTGTGATTTGTTTGAAAGCAGGGTTTGTTTCATTCATTCCTGTCCAGCCAGGTCCAGTTCAGAGAGCACGGAACCTCCCAGGTACTCTTTAAAAGTGAGTTAAATATGGGGCCCCTGGGTGGCTCAGTCGGTTAAGTGTCTGACGTCAGCTCAGGTCATGATCTCATGGTGTGTGGGGTTGAGCCCCGCATCGGGCTCTGTGCTGACAGCTCAGAGCCTGGAGCCTGCTTGTGGAGTCTGTGTGTCTCTCTCTCTGCCTCTCCCCTGCTCACCTCTCTTTCCCTCCCTCTCAAACAAATAAACATTAAAAAATAAAAAAAATAAAGCTGAGTTAAATATGTATATAAACATACTTGATAACAAGAAATCTGTAGGTCAGAGACCAGGAATATTACTTTCATTATCTCAATTCTCACGTCAAAAGTTGGGGTTGCAGGTCCAGACTGACCTGGTCTTCCCCCACAGGGCCCCCCCGCCCCCGGCCTTCAAGGGCTAGGATGAACGAGGACTCGGGTTCTCCAGCCTTGCGTCCTTCATCAGCCCGTTGTTTACGTGTCCCCTTATACGCTCCGCTCTCCCCGGGGTGTGGAAGCCAGAGCTGTGCTCTACCACATGGGCTCCATGTAGAAAAAGGAGTCTGAGGCACAAAACCCAGATCTCCTGGGAAAAGCATTTCAAACCATTCTTTTGCTCAGGCCTTTCATCCTGTTCATGCTCCCCCTCCCTCCCTTCAGTGCACAATGAGGAACCCCAGGTAGGACAGTGGGAAGAAAGCTCTCTCTTCTCTAATCTAATTCCCATTTCCCTGTTCTCAGAAAGCTTTTCTAGTCTCAGGAACAGCCTTTGAGGTCACTGGATAATAGTCTCTGATGTCCCCTTTGGAGATAACTAAAAACTTTTAATCCACGGGCTAAAAACATTAGATGCAGTATGCCACAGAAAATGTTGAAAACCGTGGATGTGCATACACAGGGCACACTCGACTGGGCTCGGACACTCGCAGTCTGCTTTGCTGGGTAAAGGTGTGAATGGATACATGGAGGCCCATGGCGGCCCATGACAGCTGGCTTCCTGTTCAGAGGCTGGCAACATGGTTCTGATCATTCTTAACTAGAAGTATCAGAGGCTCCCTGCTGAGCCAGCGAGGATGCAGCCTCCCCGGTTCTGAGTGGGCTCCCCCTGGGCTCTGTACCAGCAGACTGACATGCAGGGGCATGTTGTTTTTGAGGCTGCGAGTGAAGAGTGGCTCACGCAGTGGTCCTGGAGAGCCAGGCAAAGAATTCTGGGAGAGTGGAAGAGGCAACATGGCCTTGTGGTCTGACTTAACGTTCCTAAGGACACCTTTGGGAGACTTAACTGCTTAAGTTAACAGATGTCAACTCTATGTCCACATAGAGTAGGAGGAGAGCCGTCCCCTTCAACTGTCCACCAGTCTACAGTGCGGCCTACAGCAGAGGACTGTCATGTCCAGCCCAGAAATCTCTGATCGAGGGCAGCTGGGACAGGGATGAGGCACCTTGGCCAGTAAGCTGGCGTAGAAGGTGTTCCTGCACCTCCGACCTCACACCTGTGAGATACTCACCCACCTGGGGGTTCTTACAATAGCTGAAGAGATCATGAGGGTGGGGCTTAGACCTTACAAACTAAATTAATTCAACAAATAGTTACTGAGCTCTCCCTAGTTGCCGGGTACTGTTCCAGGCGCATAAGGTACAGAGGTGAACAAAATAAAGATCTCTGACCTTGCGGAACCTACATCCAGTAGGAGGAAACAGACAATACATAATAAACACAATAAAGATATAAATGACATAAGGCAGACAGAAGGTGATAAAATGCTATGGAAAAAAAGTAGAATACCTCAGGGGGATAGGGAATAGTGGCAGGAGGGCAAAGGCAGGGAAGCAAGTGGAACTATCAGGGTACTGAGGGTAGGCCATATTGAAAAATTTGACATTTATTTTTTTTTAATTTTTAAATTGTTTTTTTATGTTATTTATTTTTGAGAAACAGAGAGAGACAGTGGGAATAGGGGAGGGTCAGAGAGAGAGGGAAACACAGACTCTGAAGCAGGCTCCAGGCTCTGAGCTAGCTGTCAGCACAGAGCCCAACACGGGGCTCGAACCCACGAACTGTGAGATCATGACCTGAGCTGAAGCCGGATGCCTAACCGACTGAGCCACCCAGACGCCCCGAAAAATTTGACATTTATTATTATTTTTTAATGTTTTATTTTATTTTTGATACAGAAGAGATAGAGCATGAGAGGGGGAGGGTCAGAAAGAGGGAGACACAGAATCTGAAACAGGCTCCAGGCTCTGAGCTAGCTGTCAGCACAGAGCCCGACGTGGGGCTCGAACCCACGAACGTGAGATCTGACCTGAGCCGAAGCCGGAGGCTTAACCGACTGAGCCACCCAGGTGCCCCAAATTTGACATTTAAACAAAGACTTGAAGTAGGCAAAGGAAGGAGCCATGTGGATATCTCTGGAAAGAGCTTTCTAGGCAACTGGGAAAGCTAGTGCAAAGGCCTGGAGGCAGAAGAGGGCCTGACAAGTCTGAAGAAGAGTGAGGAGGCCAGTGTAGCCATAGCGGTACGTGAAAGTGTGAGGGTGAAGGTTATAACGTATCAGGTGGCTAGATCCTGTCGGCCATCGTAAGGTCCTGGACTTCTTACCTCATTTTGCTGGATCCTCCCTATCTCTGTGATCTGAGAGCTGTGGTACCCTGCTTATACATGTACCTCCTGTTTACTCTACCTGCACGTGCTCCCTTGGGATCTCACCTAGTCTTAAGGTTTAAACACCACCTAACTAATGATGTCTCCATTTGACCTCTCCACCGAACTCCAGACTCATATATTCAACTGCCTATTCAATATCTCCATTTAGATGCTGCATAGACATCTCAGCCTGAACGTGCCCGACACTAGCCTCCTGACCTTCACCACTCCCCTGACCTTCCCCACCACCTAGTCTTCCCCATCTCACTGAAGGGCAATGTCAGTTATGGACTCATTCTCTTTCTTTCATGCTCCATATCCCATCCATAAGAAAACCCTAATGTTTGAAACTTCAAAATATATCTAGAATCCAACCAATTCATATACCCCCAACCACTACAACTCCTCACATCTAGACCACCATCTGCATTTACCTGTATTCTTGTAAGAGCCTCCACATGCATGCCTCTGCTTACACATTTCCTATCTACAATCTGTCTTCCACACAGCAGCCAGGGTATTCCTACTGAACCTGAAACCCAAGTCAGAACATGACATTTCTCTACTTAAAACCTTCCAAAGGCTTTCCATCTCTCTCTGAGTAAAAGACAAAGGCTTTACAACTGCCTAAAGGCCCGAGGCATACTGCCTGCCCACTTCTCTAATCGAGAAAAGACACCATCAGAGAGCAAGCACTCAATATGTAGTGGCTGAAGAAATGAAATCTATTTCAGTGTGCTCTGATGTAGTCAATATTTCGCACCTTTGGCTCAAAACCCACAAAACAACAGAGCAAACAAAAACTATAAAAAAATAGAACTTATCTGGTTTTTCCTTTTTTGTTTGTTTGCTTGTTTTTTAAATTTATTTTGAGAGAGAGAGAGAGCGTCTGCTCATGCACAGGAGGGCCAGAGAGACAGAGAGAGAGAGCGCGCGTCCACTCATGCACAGGAGGGCCAGAGAGAGAGAGAGGATCCCAAGCAGGCTCCCAGGGGGTCAGCATCAGCACGGAGCTCCAACCCAACAACTGTGCGATCATGACCGGAGCCAAAACCAAGAGCTGGACATTTAACTGGCCAAGCCACCCCGGTGCCCCTCTCTCTGGGTTTTCTTTGAAATGAAGTTTGTTACCTCGATTCAATGTCAGACAAAGAGATGTCACTCCAACTTCCTTCTAAATCCATATCTTTACCACGTTCATTGAATTTCTTACGGATTTCTTGTTGTAAGAGCTCTTTAAGCTCTGTTAGACACTGCATGAACTGTGGAAGTGAAAAAAGGGACATTTTTGATTATTCATTTATGTATCCAGTATTTACAAAGCATATATGGAAAGGCACTAGGGCAGAACACGAGTGAACTATGCTTTAGGCACTTTTCCCTAGCTAGAGACAATGATAAACTTCTTAATGCAAAGGTCTGATTTATTGTATTTTTTTTTATGTTTTTATTTATTTTTGATGCAGAGAGAGACAGAGCATGAGAGAGGGAGGGGCAGAGTGAGAAGGAGACACAGAACTGGAAGCAGGCTCCAGGCTCTGAGCTAGCTGTCGGCACAGAGCCCGACGCGGGGCTCGAATCCACGAACGTGAGATCTGACCTGAGCCGAAGTCGGAGGCTCAACCAACTGAGTCACCCAGGCGCCCCTATTGTATTTTTTTGAATAGCAAGGAAGAAAATATTAGAATGGGGTTCTTCAGATTTTGGCCTATGGCAGATGTGACTTAATAGGCCATATTGTGACTGAATTCTCCTTTAAATATTTTTTATTAAAGGGGCACCTGGGTAGCTCAGTTGGCTAAGTGTCCAGTTCTTGATTTCGGTTCTGGTCATGATCTCACAGTTCTGTGAGTTTCAGCCCCATATCAAGCTCAGTGCTGACAGCCTGGAGCCTGCTTGGGATTCTCTCTCTCCTTCTACCCCTCCCCCACTCACGTGCTTGCATGCTTTCTCTCTCTTACAATAAGTAAATATTAAAAATACACAAATAGGGGCGCCTGGGTGGCTCAGTCGGTTAAGCGTCCTGCTTCAGCTCATGTCATGATCTCACGGTTCGTGGGTTCGAGCCCCGCGTCGGGCTCTGTGCTGACGGCTAGCTCAGAGCCTGGATCCTGCTTCAGATTCTGTGTCTCCTCTCTCTCTGACCCTCCCCTGTTCGCTCTGTCTCTCAAAAATAAATTTAAAAAAAACATTAAAAAATACATAAATAAATAAACCAAAAAAAAAAGAAGAAGAAGAAAGAAGAGGCAAAAACTGAGGACACAGAACGGGGAGGTGGTAATTAATGAGGTAAGACCTCAGGGAGGCCATGGACAGGGGGCTGGGGGGTGCACCAAGGGCAGGGTTAGTTTTGGAGAAGGGGATGGGCTCCTGCATTTCCGGAAAGCAGTGAGGGGCGGTGTGCTGAAGGAGGGCTGGAGTGCAGGCTTCTACATTCTTGGTGAGCTGTGAGGTCTTGCCATTTGTGGGGAGTGTGAAGGCTGTGGACTTTCTTTTACTGATTATAAAAACTTCAGAACGATACTAAGAGGAAAATAAAGACCACCTATAATCTCAGTGGGTGGACTTTGGCCCCATGTGAAACTGATCACAGTAGCACCGCCACATTTCTGGAAACCCCATTTTTACCTTGGTTCGGTCAGGATCACAGAAATCCAGAAGGGTGTCACAAACATGATAACCTAGAGACTTCAGATCCTCAGTAGTAAAGTGAGTATCTCTTTTATTGCCTGGGAAAAAAAGTCCATAAGCATTTCTTATTAAATAATGAGCAAATGCAACTCTAATTTATGAATGGCTCCTTAAAAACACCACTTCTGATTCTAGAACATTGTGCTTCTGAACGGAGTCTTTCTCTTTCTAGATCTGGTTTGGTTCAGAAGAATCCCTGACAATGAAAAACCTTCCGATCACGATGGCTATGGTTACGGAAGTTGTACTCTGTGGCAGGCACTATCCCAGCTGCCTTATGTGCATTAAGTACTACTGAGAATGCAAGTACTACTATTATTTATTGCTAGTTTAAAAAACGAGGTTCAAAGAGTGAATCAAATAACTTAGCCAAGATCACACAACTTGGAAACAGAGCAAAAATTCAAACCCACATCTGCCTGATTCCTCATCAAGTATCATATGTGGGGCTATACTGACCCACCAAGTGTTAGATTTCACATTATATTGAGGTTAGTCCAATTTGGCATAAGGCACAGTTAAGAAAACTCTTTAGATTAATCATCTCCCCAACATTCAAAAGGACTTCGTGTCCTCAGTGCTTTGCTTGGCCACCCTTGTCATGCTGACCTATGACATACAAAAGGGAGCTTACCCAGGGTGGACCCCCCAAAGGTAGATTCCATGGTGTAGCTGTTCAGGATGCCCATCCGCCACATTACAACTCGTCCTGTCCCTTCTTTGCACTTTTGGACCTTAAAATTACAACTATGAAAAGAGAACTAAAGAGAAACCCAAATCCTGTGTTAATATAACCTGGCAAATATAGAATGCTGATGATTCATTAATATGAACAAGAATGGTTTCCTTGGGGTCTATGTACTATTTCCTAAAGTGTGTTCCATAAAATAGTGATTCTATTGTTCTATTACAGAGGACAAAATGAGTTCTGTGGTCATGTTACTCAGGAGGATGAAGGGATAACAAAATTACACAGGCTTCCTGAGCAGGACCTCTTTTTTATTTTGAGAGAGACAGAGAGAGCACAAGTGGGAGAGGGGCAGAGAGAGAGAGAGAGAGAGAATCCCAAGCAGCTGCCAGCACAGAGCTCAACCTGGGGCCCGAACCCACGAAACTGAGAAACCATGAAACCAAGACTTAGACGCTTAACTCACTGAGCCACCCAGGCACCCCCTCTCTGAGCATTTCGCACATTATTTTAGACTGTGAGTCTCCAAAAGGCAGAGAGTATATTTTGTTCCTTATTGTTCATGCACCCTTCCCTCTCTTCCCCACCTTTCCCAGGGACATTTTGCAGGACTAGGGTTTCTTCAACTCCAGTTTGAAAATGCTGGCTTACTTAGGCACTAGCCACATTTCTAAGATTTATTTTCTACTCCTCTCCAACTTGAGTCCTTGGATGCAGTTGGGTTTATCCTCTATATATGATCTGGGCATGCCTCACCCCTGTAATCTCTGCCTGGAACTGTCTCACTTCCTCATACTTAATGTTCTTGGCTTGGAGTTCAATATCCTCCATTGTCCTTCATGGCCACCCCAACCCTCTTTCCTAACCTGGAGTTTGTAATGTACACTTGGCACCTATCCTGACCGATCCTATCCTGCTGAGAATGCTTTACAGTTGGCAGGTACCTCACTACCTAGTGGTTTGTAGGTGGTGCCTCCTGGAATCCAGGGTTCTACTGAGGAGCCTCAGGCATTCTGGCCACAAAGACTGAAGGAGGCAGAATGGGCGAGGTTCCAAGCCTGGCATCCCTCTTTACTTCGTGTAGCTCTGTTTTTAATTGTTGTAGATTCTGGGTTCTGGATGTCATTTATTCTTTAAGTAAAAAAATGTTTTAATGTTTTTATTTTACTTTGATAGAAAGCACGAATAGGGGAGGGGCAGAGGGAGGGAGACACAGAATCTGAAGCAGACTCCGGGCTCTGAGCTGTCAGCACAGAGCCCTACGTGGGGCTTGAACTCATAAACCATTTAAAAGTTTTCTAAATCCAATCTAATTTCTTCTTTCTTTTGTTTTTTTGCAAATGTTTATTTATTTGATGGGGCACCTGGGTGCCTCAGTTGGTTAAGCAACCAACTTCAGCTCAGGTCATGATCTCACAGATCAGGCTCTCAGCTGTCACTTGCAGAACCTGCTTTGGATCCTCTGTCTCCTTCTCACTCTGCCTTCCTCTGATCCCTCTCTTTCTCTCAAAAATAAATAAACATCTGTTGGAGAGCAAGAGAGCTCATGTGAATGTGGGAGCGCCAAAGAGATAAAGAATCCCAAGCAGGCTCCACGCTGTCAGTGCAGAGCCCAACATTGGGCTCAATCTCACAGTTAATGAGATCACGACCTGAGCCAAAATCAAGAGTTGAACGCTTAACTGACTGAGCCACCCAGGTGCCCCTAATTTCTTCTGTCTAATGAAATATAATTTTGTGGAACTATTTATGATGCTGAAAACCAACTTCTAAGTCAATGCCTGTCAGAGCTGTTCTCAGCCAACTTTTAAAAAACTTTTAAGTTGTTTTTATTGGCCATTTACTATCTTACAATTATTTGAATCTTGTCTTATATGAACTTCTCTTTGGAGGCTCGTATAATATTAGTATTTTATTAATCATTCAATCCCTTCTTCCACTGCCAACCACAGGATTAAAGAGGATAAGCTACCTACTAAGAGTCTGAACTTGTGCCCAGGCAAAGAAGCCAGACCAATTTTTTAAAATCATCTTTAATTGAGGGGCGTCTGGGTGGCTCATCCGGTTGAGCGTCTGACTTCATGATCCCACAGTTTGTGGGTCTGAGCCCTGCACGGGGCTCTATGCTGACAGCTCAGGGCCTGGAGCCTGCTTCAGATTCTGTGTGTGTCTCTCTCTCTCTGCCCTCCCCCACTCGCACTCTGTCTGTGTCTCTGTCTCTCAAAAATTAACATTTAAAAAATAAATAAACATTCATCTTTACTGAGATATAACTCACATGCCGTAAAACTGACACCTTTAAAGTACACAATTCAACGATGCAAGTATACTTACAGTTGTGCAGCCATCACCACTCTCTGTTTAGAATGTTCTCATTACCCACCCCCTAAAACCTGTACCTACTAGCAGTCATGCCACTTTCCCCCACCCCGCTGACAAATCACTAAATGACTTTCTGTCTCGATAGATTTCCCTCTTCTGAATATTTCATGGCATGGAATCACATAAAAATGTGGCCTTTTAGGTCTGGCTTCTTTCATGAAGCATGTTTCCAAAGGTCACCCATGTCTTAGCATATCAGCACTTCATTTTTTATTGCCTAATAATATTCCATTGTATGAATATACTACATTTTATTTATCTGTTCTTTTGTGGATGTATACAGAGTAATTCTTAAAGCCACACCTTTCATTCTTGAAGTCCCTTTCCAAAGAAGACGTACAAATGGCCAACGGACACATGAAAAGATCCTCAACATCACACATCATCAGGGAAATACAAATCAAAACCACAATGAGATATCACCTATACCTGTCAGAATGACTAGGATCAAAGACAAGAAATAACAAGTGTGGGTGTAGATGTGGAGAAAAAGGAACCCTCATGCACTGTTGTTAGGAATATAAAATGGTATGGCCACTGTGGAAAACAGTATGCAGGTTCCTCAGAAAGTTAAAAATAGAATGACCATATGATCCAGTAATTCCACTACTGGGTATTTACCCAAAGAAAACAAAAACACTAATTCAAAAAAGATACATATGTGCCCATAAGTTAATTGCATCCATATGTTTATATAATAGCCAAGATATGAAAACAACCCAAGTATCCATTAATAGATGAACGGACAAAGATGTGGTATATACACAATGGAATATTACTCAGCCATAAAAAAGAATGAAGTTGGGGTGCCTGGGTGGCTCAGTCGGTTAAGCCTCTGGCTTCGGCTCAGGTCAGATCTCACGTTTGTGCGTTCGAGCCCCGCATCAGGCTCTGTGCTGACAGCTAGCTCAGAGCCTGGAGCCTGCTTCCGGTTCTGTGTCTCCTTCTCTCTCTGCCCCTCCCTCTTTCATGCTCTGTCTCTCTCTGTATCAAAAATAAATAAAACTTCAAAAAAAAAAAAAAAAAGAATGAAGTCTTGCCATTTTTAACAACAGGGATGGACCTAAAGGGTATAATGCTATGTGAAATCAAGAAAGACAAGTACCATATGATTTCATTCACATGTGGAATTTAAAAAACAAAACAAAGAAAAAGAGACAAAAAGCAGAGTCTTAAGTACAGAGGACAAACTGGTGGTTGGCAGAGGGGAGGAAGGTGGGGGATGGGTAAACTAGATGAAGGGGATTAAGGGAACACTTATGATGAACAACTGAATAATGTATAGAACTATTGAATCATTATATTGTAAACCAAAACCAGAGTAAAGTCTTAAGGTCCAGGCTGCTAGGATTTACCCAAGATAATGAAGAAAGATGTAAAGTAGCAGATTAAATAATACGTATAAGAATCGAGGGGGAAGACGGCGGAGAGGAGAGGAGCTCTGTAAACTCCGTCCGCCCCATCTATTGAACTGAGAGGGATACTGCTGTCATCTGCAAGAGCGGGAGGAGAAAATACGGACCCCAGAAAGAATAGAACGCGCACCTCCCGGGCAGCGGATAGCCGCTGGAGCACTGCGGCGCCGGGGGCGCAGACCTCCTGGGCTGCGGAGAACGGCCGGGGCGAGCAATTTGAACTTCGTTTTGGGAACGAGACCACGGACCGCATTTCCACGGTGCACCTCACCCCCTGCACAGACAGCGCGAATCCCGGGTGCCCACAGGAAAAAATAGGGCCCGCACCTATGCGACCTGCGACAAGAAGTCGTGGGCAGGTGGAGGCCTGGGCGCACGCTTAAATTGCAGGAGCTCCCAGCTCATCTCCAGCAGCGCACAGCACCTTGAAAAACAACTATCTATCGGAAACCAAGAGAGACTCAGTTTTTTTCGTTTTTGTTTGTTTGTTTGTTGGTTGGTTTTTGTTTTGTTTTGTTTTGTTTCTTTTCTCTTTTTCTTTTTCCCCTTTTCCCACATTGCAATAGCGATCCTGGCTGGGGGTGGGGACTCCGCAATTGAGTCTGTGAAGGTGCACACTTCACCTCCTGCTGCTCATCTCGCCTCAGGCTGGGGCGGAGCCTCTGAGAATAGTCTCCAAGACCTACCACAACAAACCACGCCTATCCACCAGGGGGAGCTGCTGCTGCCTTTTTTTTTTTAATATTAAAAAAAATTTTTTTTTCTTTCTTCACCTGTTTTGTGCTTATTTCTCTGTCATTATTACCTTTTCTCCTTTTTCTTTACCCAATTCTTTTAAATTTTACTCCTTATTTTCTTTTCTCCTTTCTCCCTTACAGTTTCACCTTCTTGCAACCCAGATATATTCTCCTGTATCTCATCCTTACCTCTCCCCTAAACTGGTCAT
>PJEM01005655.1:113371-126166 GCA_004023845.1 Helogale parvula | reverse complement strand
TATGGTATCTGTCCTTCTCTGCCTGACTTATTTCGCTTAGCATGACACCCTCAAGGTCCATCCACTTTCCTACAAATGGCCATATTTCATTCTTTCTCATTGCCATGTAGTACTCCATTGTGTATATATACCACATCTTCTTGATCCACTCATCAGGTGATGGACATTTAGGCTTTTTCCATGTTTTGGCTATTGTTGATAGTGCTGCTATGAACATTGGGGTACATGTGCTCCTATGCATCAGCATTTCTGTATCTCTTGGGTAAATTCCTAGCAGGGCAAAATGTGGCCTTTTGATTGACACCATCATTAAATAACTTAATACATTTTTCAATTTACTGTCAGGTCAGCCTGGGAATAATTTTATATCTAAATAATCATATTTAAACTCTGGCATTTATGGTTAGTTTTAATTTAACTCCCAAAGAGCAATCCTATTCACTATTTCCAAATTCTTAGGAAATATTTTATTGTTGCTCTAGTCTTCCTACCCCAATAAATCACAATGTTTCATGCCTCTGTGATTTTGTGTACTTCTTCCTTAGCCTAAAATAAATATCATGATTTCTCTGAAAAGACTTTTTTCAGCCATCCAAGTAGAGACACCATCCTTTATATCATCACTATCCCTCAACCACACCTCCATTGCAAAGTTATCGTATTTCTTTGTTTATATGCCTAATGCTCGTGAGACAGGAATTTCCTTGAGGGCAAGGGATGACATTATCTTTACCTTCACAGAGGCTTACTATAAACTCAATACATGTGTCTTATTCTGCTAGGGCTATCATAATAAAATAGCATATACTGGATGGGCTAAACCACAGAAATTTACTTTGTTATAGTTCTGGAGGCTGGAAAGTCCAACATTGAGGTCCATCAGGGTTTGGTTTCTAGGGAGAGCTCTCTGGCTTTCAGCTGGCCACCTTCTTGCTGCGTCCTCACATGGCAGAGACAACATAAAAAAATTCTCTCTTGGGACACAAAACCTGAGAGACTATTGAATACTGAAAATGAACCGAGGGTTGAAGGGGAAGGGGGAGGGGGAAAATGGTCATGGTGGTAATGGAGGAGGGCACTTGTGGGGAAGAGCACTGGGTGTTATATGGAAACCAATCTGACAATAACTATTTATTAAAAAAAAAAAAAGAAAGAAAACTCTCTGTTATAAGGGCACCAATCCCATGGTGAGGGCACCTTCATGACCTCCTCTAATCCTGATTACCTTCCCCAGGCCCTGTCTCCAAATGCTATCACATGGGGGATTAGGGTTTCAATATGTGAATTTGGGGGTGGAAGACAGTTTATTGTAACATGCTTGTTGGATGGAAAAATGAATGGCTGATAAATGGACTAGAATATTTTTTTCTTGCTAGTAAAGTATATATGGGGAACAAAATTATAATAAAGAGAGCAGCATTATCTGTGAGTTTGCTCAATATTGTTTCCCTAGAACTTAGCATAGTGCCAGGCATCATTAGGCATTCAACAAATATCTGGGGGGAAATTAGTAAATAAGTTATAGTTTGAGGAGTATAGGCAAGATGTTCCTAACGAGTAAAGCCTTTGAGGTACATGCATCTCTTTTCGCTAGATGGATTACTGCCGGCCACGTGGGCCAATCTACTCCACAGCTTCTCTCATAGACAGGATTCCTAAGTAGCCATTCAGGACTCTGGTATCGCTCTTATAGGAGAAGCGGTATTATTTTGCTTTCATTCAGTAAGTTTGGAGGTATCGTGCTAATTCTGAGAGGCCACTGTACATTATATATTACAGTTGCTGATTTTAGTTTGCTCCACAGTATACAGGGTAGTAATTTGCTACAAAATTCCTGTAGGTAGCCAAATAAAATTGCCTAGCCCAGGTAATCAGATAAAATGAAGAAAATGTTTAAAAGACTATTATATGCTTTGATATATAGTATATATATCTTACTCTACCTCTAAGTGTATTTCACTTTGTCCCTTTGACAACTCTTAATAACGTATGGAAGAAGGTCAAAATTTTCTAAGTCCTGTCCTTTGACAGTATTTCAGAAGTGTGTTCTCCAAATATTAAGTCTTAAGGCACACTGGTTGGAAAACTATCTGAAAGAGAAATAATAAGTTTCTAATAAAATTTTTAATAATGTAGTCAAACTCTTAGAAAAGAATGGTGGTTGTCAGAGGCAAGAGGGGAGGGGAAAAGGGGAATTGTTGGTCAACAGATATAGAGCTTCAGGTTCAAAGGATGAAAAAGTTCACTTGTTACATAACAAGGTGCATAGAGTTAACACTAACCTATGCACTTAAAAATGATTAAAATGAGGGGCCCCTAGCTGGCTCAGTGGGTGGAGTATGCGACTCACGATCTTGAGGTTATGAGTTTGAACCCCATCTTGGGTGTCGATATTACTTAAAAATAAAATCTTAAAAATGGTTAAAATAGTAAATTTTATATTTTTTTACCAAAACAAACAAACAAACAAACAAAATTGGTATGTGGGTAAACCAAATACCACGGTGTATATATAATTCTATGCCAGTTTGGGAAATTATAATTGTCAGCGAAATTTTGGAAAGAGGTATCATCTCACTGGTAAAGTTCTTGAGATTTCAAAAATAAAGTATTTAAATATAGAGACTGAACAACTCTCCTCCCTGTTGCTATTTTTTCCCACCCACTGGTCTCTCTCCAGACTTGGGATAAAGTTTAAGGCACTCAGCTTTGCTTGCTTCTTTCTTCCCCTACTGGTAGTGGTTCTACATTCTCTTTGATATTTATTGTTTTGAGCCACCAGTCTGGATTAGTATCACTTAATTATAGGATTGTTAATGGAACTCTTAAGAAGGCAGTTTTTATTTTTCTTGTGGTCCTGTTGTTTCTCCCACTGAGTGTCTTCAGCTCAAATAATTTAGTATTTGGGGACCACTATGAGGGAAGAATCTGCCTGAGACTAAAGGGAATCCAAGGAAAGCAGAGCCAAGAGAAAGTGAAAAAACTAAATCCTGAGGATATCTTTTGAGCCTCTGGTTTCAAACATGCATCATCTCAGCTTTACCACTGAAAGTATGTGAACTAGAGAATTTTATTTATTGCTTAAGCCATTAAAAATGTTTTTAATTAATTTATTTTGAGAGACAGAGAGAGCAGAGGTGGGGCAGAGAGAGAGGGGGAGGGAGAATGGCACGCAGTCTCTGTGCTGTCAGTGCAGAGCCCGCCACGGGGCTCGAGCTCACAAACTGTGAGGTCATGACCTGAGCCAAAACCAAGAGTCAGACATTTTAATGGACTGAGCCACCCAGGCACCCCAGCTTAAGCCATTTTAATACTTGGATTTCTATAACTTGCAGGGCAAAGAAACTTGACTGATAGGGATTCCATGTAATATTTCTGCATTATTTTTTAAAAATTATTTTTAAATGTTTATTTTGGAGAGAGAGAGAAATAGTGTGAGCTGGAGAGGGGCAGAGAGAAAAGGAGACAGAATTTGAAGCAGGCTCCAGGCTCTGAGCTGTCAACACAGAGCCCAATGCAGGGCTCGAACTCATACCGTGAGATCAAACCTGGGCCAAAGTCAGACGCTTAACTGACGGAGCCACCCAGGTGCCCCACTATTTCTGCATTATTAAAATGCATTTCCCCCAGTGGGTCAGTATGCCAGTTATCAGTCTGTTAATTATCAGTTCCAAATTTATTATTTTTGCTTGCTATGGGAAAATAGATCTGGGCTCTTAAATATTTTTCCTTTGCCAACTGACACAGTAATACGTTTTTCCAACAGAGGGCGCTAGAAAGAAACTGCAGTTAGGCGTTTTGTTTACCCCGGTGTATTATTTCCTGGTAGATGCTTGCTTCCCATAGTGCACAGAGCCAACCTCGGCGTCTGCAGTGCACAGTGGCCAGCAGCACCCAGCAGACAGCATCTGCCTCCAACGTCCCCCCGGATGGATTTGTAACAGAATGCCTCCAACGGACCCTTCTCTGTAAACAGCTGTCCCCTGCGCCCTGCATGCTTCAACCAGCATGATACCACTGAGACTCTCTGCCATCTGGTGAACCACAGCTGGGTCCTCTCCAGCAAGGTCTGGATTTCCGTCCCTTGGTGGTAGGGCCCTTCTCTGGGTACTCCATTTCAACTTTTTATTGTTCAAGATGGAACACTTCATGAATTTGCGTGTCATCCTTGTGCGGGGTGCCATGCTGCTTTCTCTCTGTATGGTTCCAATTTTAGTACATGTGCTGCTAAAGCAAGCATTCAAGCCTATGTTCTTTCCAGTCCTCTGTGCTTCTTACACCAAACCCCTATCAGTTAGAAATTTTTTATATTAAACTTTCTCTGTTCAAATTCCTGGGACTTCCCTTCCCAGACTGCATCCGGACCGATAAATCAGATTGATTTCTTCTGAGTACCTTCAGTAAGGTATAACAACAAATTTGCATGTATCTGTCAGGATTTTCCTGAATGTGAGCAGGAAAAAAGAGGAGTTGGGAACTAAACATGCTGAGGTCCAAATCAAAACAGTCCGAAGTACACAGGTCAAGTTCTCTGACTCATTTTACTCTCTCTGTATCAGATTAAAATGCTGATTGAGAAGTGGGTGTTCTGTCGCCTACGACAGGGAGGAAATAATGGAAGATGTGGTTACCCTGATACCTGGGCCAACCACAGCCCCTCACACTGGCTCCCCTCCTGACAAATAGGACGGCACTGCCATTGCAAACTACATTTTAGGCCTGGAACTCAGTCTGGGGGCCGGGTGCTAGTCTAGAAGAGAAAGAAGACTTCTCTGACACCCCCGTCAGTTTCTTCACCCTTCACCCTGTCCTAAGACAAAGTTTGTCAAACTGAGTACATGTTGTCCCCAGAGTTGCTGCTAACAAACAGAAAATCTATTAGCCTGGCCCAGCCTTGGCTCTTCAACTTAGCAGCCATGCTGACCTGATAACGTTTTTGGTGGTTAATTTTAGGAAATTGCCAATAAAATGAAACTGACGGGTGACTATGGTTTTATTGGAATTGTAGCACCAGCAAAACCCAGTCTGTAGAACAGGCCTGTGATTCACTGAAATCAATGGGATAGAGTGCCCTAATTCTTTAGGCAGCCTCAGGCCATTCTTGTACCTGGTACCATTAACAAGTGAATTGCAAATGCAATGTACCCCTTCCCTCTCCCCAAACAGGTTATCTACACTAATGTCCTTTTAGGTGTTCCCCTGGCAACAGGAATGATTCCAGAAGGCAATACTAGAGAGCCACATTAGTTGACAATAGAATTCTCACCACTGCCAAGTCAACCAAATGATGCCCATGAGACTCCGTGGTTCTCTGCTTTGCTTCCTTAAGTCTTTCCAGCTGCAAATGGTACATATCCTGTGATTTCTTCCCTTCTCTCCATATTTTAAACGTAAGTTTACATTGTGGTGCAAAAGAGGTTGTTGATAGGGACTACATTTATGAGTTAGTCTAAGGAGCATGAGATATTAAAACTAGATCAGATTAAGATTCAACTAAAGGAATAAATTATTTGGAGACACTGGATTAGAAAAATAGTCTCGTGACATGGTCTCTCGGAGCACAGCTGGAAGGCGCTTTGGACTGTCTCCTTTAGAAGCAGTGTATGCAGTATGTATTGGAGTGGCTGGAATAATTGAAATTTATGGATGGAAAGAAGGGTGTGTGTTTCTCCTGGAGGGTTCTTCTACTTCTCTAAAACTTTGGCTTTGTTTGCTTTTTAAAACTGGTGTCACGGGGCACCTGGGTGGCTCAGTCGGTTAAGTGTCCAGCTTTGGCTTAGGTCATGATCTCACAGTTCATGGGTTCGAGCCCCGCGTCGGGCTCTGTGCTGACAGCTCAGAGCCTGGAGCCTGTGGCAGATTCTGTATCTCCCTCTCTCTCTGACCCTCCCCTGCTCATGCTGTCTCTCTCTCTCTCCAAAATAAATAAAAATATTTAAAAAAATTTTTTTAAATAAAAAAACTGGTGTCAGGCTTTTGCCTCCATTGTTACACTGGAACTAATTTTGTTATATTTGTCTTTATCTAAGCCTTGTGCCCAGAGGATGTCCGTAAATGTGTGAAGTAAAAGGGGAGCGGGAAAGGAAAAAGAAAAAGATGGAGGAGGAGAAAAGAAAGTTGTTTAGATGTTTTAGCTTTAAATTTACATATTTCTCTCAAAGATTAAAAAAACACCAAAGAAAAGTTGAAATGGGAGTTAATTTGTTGGAATCTATTGCCATTTCTGGTCTAATTTATGGTTCTTCTTCTTAGGATGGCATATTTGATTCCATGAAACAATTTCGGCTGCATTCAAAATGCCGGTTTCGTTTTTGGTTTGGTCCCTCTACTGACTGGCTTTCTCTTTTTGGGCAAAGGAAGAGGATGCTGTCCCTTAGATCATGTTAGCATGCCTTCCAAGTTACGGTCTGATAGAAATTGACTGGACTCTCATGATCTCAATTCTAGCTTCTTGAGAGACAGTATAACCGGCACAAATTGGGATTATATCCTCTCTACTTTAATCAACTATAACATGGAAGTTGGATTCTATAGGATAAATAGGGCCACTAGGGCTACTAATAGGAATATTAGTAAAAATAATAGCTGTACAATAGCACCTAAAATACTGCTGATAGGAAATTAAATGTTATTAAATAGTATGAGAAATGCATACTCATAATGACATTTATGGGAGTTGAAATTTAACTGTCCCAAACTAGGGTGGGCTAAAAAAGGGTAAATTCCTTTATTTTCTATACTTAATTTAATCTCACTTTTGTGTTTCCATTTGTGCTAATTTGCAGAGTCATGAAGAGAATCAAACTCATAATGACACGTAACTCAGTTCCTTCTCTTTGAGGAAGAAGAACCACTTTTGCAGTGTTTCATTCTCCTCTGCCTTCCTATTTCCTCCTAAAGGGTTGATTCAATTAGGAAAATGGATCAGGGTCCAATCAGGGAAGAGAGCTCTCAATAAGCAGTTCAAAAGAGGATGTTTAATATGGAAAACAATTACAAAGATGTCAGGAGAGCTAAACAACCATGTGTGACAGTGAGGCAAACACAAAAGCCGCTGAGAAAAGGCAGGGACTGTCCCGCAGGCTCTAAGCTCCGGAACCCTAGAGTAGTCTTCCAGAAGTTAAAACCATGACCAAAACAAAGCCACAGCCAGAAGCAGAGAGAGAGAGAGAGAATAAATGTCTTGGCTTCTTCCTTCCAGTCATCAGTGCCTCCCATGGGCTGAATATAACAGAAATTGTAAGGATGCAGGTCTGAAACTGACTCCATGAAACAATAGAAGGGTACACTTTGCCCAAGGCAAAAGGGACCACCCTTGTAACATTTCTGAGGGCGGGCCTGAAGATGGAGGTTAAGACTAGTCACGCCCTACCTGAGGGTCCTAGTCACGCCCTACCTGAGGGTCCTGGGCCCACTCTGTGATTGGTCGATACTCTAAATATTGTGATTGGGTCCCGCCAAAAGTAACAAATACTCTAGGCAATGTGAATGGTTAAACCTGCTGTCAATCATATTGTAGAATAATGACTGGATCACTGTACTTCCTGTAACTCCCCCTTCCCAAACTCATAAAAGGCCTACTCTGCCTTTGTTCGGGGCTCACTCCACGTGGACATTGGTGGAGTCTGTGAGCCCGTGCTTATATAAGCCCGTAATAAAGCCCTTTGCTTTTGCATGCGTGCTTCGGCCTCCCTGGTGGTCTCTGGTTTTGGGGGGCGATATTAAAATCTGGGCATAACAAAATCAGTTAACTGGCAAGGGAAAATGAGAAACAGTTGGCAAGGGCCAGCCCCAGCAATGTACACCAGAACCAGAACAGGTGACAGGTAGGGAAGCAGATCTGATAGTCAACAAGCAAATGTCTGGCTTAGATGCTTGTCGCTGCAAGTACCCGAAGAGCCAAGTGAGAATGGTTTAAACTAGGACTTAGTAGGAGGCAAGACAATTTCAGGGTTGATTAGGTTGTTAGAATGGCTCAACTACCTAAGGACCTACATTCCTTCCATCTTTCAGCTCTGCCATCGGTCAGGATACTGGCTTAGTCTTTGGCTTGTCCTTTGCACGGTTTCATGATGGTTGCAGGGTCCCGGGCAGCACAGATTGATAAGAAAACATTCAGATGTAGCATGTTATTGTTTATGCCGATTTGTTGGTTTTTCAATCAGCAAAGAAAGGCATTTGGTGAAGCCCCTCAGAAGAATCCCTGCTGGGAGCCATTTCTGAAGAAAGGCAGGTTTGCAAGGTCTCCCACCATCGAGTGCAACCTGCATCTTCACCCACTCAACCCCCACTCAATTTCTGCTCGAGCACCGACCCCCAAGGAGCCTGACTGACTGATACCAGGAGTGACTTGCCTTCTTATGCTAAAAATATGTGAATTGTACCTTAAGAAAAAACTTCTTATAGGAGTTTCTTCTTTTGTGATTATAGGAGCAAATATTACATTTACTGAGAAAACCTGTTTTTCTTCCACTCAAAAAACAGGCTATTGACTCCTGCTCACAAAAGAACTAACTCTTGCTTTTGCTATGCTAAAAACATTGACTGTATTTAAATGCTAAAGATACCTTCCCCGTATGATAAGCATCTAATCATCTACTTCAATCACTATTGATAAAGATTATGCATGACTCCTCTACCAATCTATGTTCTGGGAAACTTTTACATACCAAAGAATTTGTCATCAGAAATCATTGTCTAAGGCAATTGACACTTCTGTTTTGTTACCCATACATTTTTTTCAATAAATAAAGCTGACTCTCTGGTGAGCAGAAAGAAGCCAAGGCTCTCTTGCTCCCTTTTGCCGACACCGTCCATCCTTCAGGGAGCCCTGGACCTGATGGAGCTGGACTCCAGCAAATCCCCCTCACATCTCCTTAGTCATGAGTGAATCACAAACCCAGGCTTAAACCACTGGCAAGAAGAAAAGGCCCATCCAGACAGGCTCATCTCAATCATGGTATTTCCCCTTGAGCTGGAAATGTCCTCCCGAAGGGCCTAGCCAGGAAAAAGAAGATACCTAAACAAAAATTTGTTAGAGTAGGGGATGGGAAAAGGGTTTATAAATGTCTGTTGATGGGAACATGGTGCCCTGTATGGTTTCCGTTTCACATTTTTATTCGCTTGAACTTCTTACTCAGCCTGAGTGTGGGTTGGGGTGAGATTGGGAAAAGAAGAAATTAGTATTAATTCATCAGGAATGTAAAGATGTTGCTCTTATTTTTTTTTAAGAACACTTCCAAAACAGGCTCAATAATTAAATGATATGCCTTCAGCAAATAGGTGATTTATGTACACGATTGGGCTAATGGTAAAAATATTTAACCACTGGAACCAAATGGGCACTGGCCATTCAGGACAGACTATTGCCCAATCAGAATGGGCAAGCTGAGAAGGACTGGCAGGGCTGTGCTGGTGCAGACCACTGAATGTCCACACTGCACATGGTACCAATTAAAAAAGATACCAAAGGGTAGACAGTGAAACATAAACCTCCCTCCCATTCCATCCCCCAGCTTCCCAGTTCACTTCCTCAAGTGAAGCAATCACTTTTACCAGCAAAACAGACTTTTGAGGCTCTGTGGTAAGACAAAGCCAGACATTGTGAAGAAAGAAATTAATTTTCTGAATCCACTTATCTCCACCTTTTAGTACGTTAAGTATCTGGCCTAGTGGACTTGGCTGAAGAGTTTTGCATATGGGAGGGCCCGAAAGGCAGTAAGTGGCAAGGGGGAAGAGTCCACATCCAGTCCCAGGGTTTGTGGTTGGAAAAGGGAGATTCGGGGAAAGGATAGGTTGGGGAGAGTGCTGACAGCTAGGGAGCTGAAAGCACCTTATGTTACAGGTTGTGCAGAAGCAAACTTGGGGTCAGCACTACATGCAAAGTCAGGGACACAGAATGTTTCGATGGAAGACTCTTCCTTCCAGGCTGAGAGAGAAGAGGTTCCCAAGGGATGCCTCGGATGGTAGCTATGTTGATAGCAGAACAGAACATGAGGGGCCTTCCATGTTGAGGGTTAACGACTTGGAAGAGGATTGTGACAGAGATTCAGAGGGTTCTACAGTGTTGGTGAGGCTGAGTCAACCAGGGTGACCCACAGGGCCTTGACCTAGCTGAGTCAGGCCGGAGTAGTCTTCCCCAGCGGCTACCAGCAGCTGAATGTCCAGGACACAAGGCATCTCAGAGTGGAGCCAAAATTAGCCTCCCTGCAGAATAGTCCAGCAAGAATCCAAAGGAGACCTTGTAGATGTCCTGATGCAGATTCTCCAATAGTATCTCAAGTTCATGTCAGCTACCCCTTGTCCTCCCTTTGAGGGGAGCAGACTGAGAGAGATGAAATATTAAAAGCTTAAGTGTTTTAATCTAAATGTAAAGAGACTGATTAAATTATGGTAACAATAAATTTATCAAGTGGGTGTAACATTTAGGGTTTTTCCCCTCCTGCCCAAAGGCTGCATTTTATTTATACAGCTGAATGTATTTTGAGTAAGTCTGTGACATTGCCATAAAAATATCATGTAATTTTTCATGTGAAATGCTGCCAAGAGAGAAGATTGCATCTTTTGGCCATTTTGGTTTACTTGTCTAAGCTTAATTACTCAGAGGGTAACTACATTTTCCTTATAACCACATTTTTGATGGATTTCTATATCCTATCAACTATATGCTTACATATACCCCAAAAATGACTTCTGAGAATTTATGAGAAGTAATGCAAACATGTTTGGATTAGGGCCTTGGTAAAGCTGACATTGTAGAGGAAGAATGAAGCAAATAAAATTAAGGTCACAAAATTAATGTTCTGGTTAAGGATTCCCAGTGAGTAAAGGGAAACATTCTTTTCAACAGAAAATACACTTTACTGGGGTGTCTGGGTGGCTCAGTTGGTTAAGTGTCCGACTTTGGCTCAAGTCATGATCTCACAGTTTGTGAGTTCAAGCCCTGCATCAGGCTCTGTGCTGACAGCTCAGAGCTTGGAGACTGCTTCAGGTTCTCTCTCTCTCTGTCCCTTCCTGGGGCGTGCACTCTCTCTCTCTCTCTCTCAAAAATAAACAAACATTAAAACAATTTTTAAAAATACACTTTACTTCCTAAAGTGGTCAAAATGAGCAAAATATGATTAGAAATATATTATCAAAAAGGTGAAATCTGAAATCCAAGAACCATTTTATAAGTAAATGTGTAAAGCACCTGGACTAACGCTATTTGGTTCCTCTCTGTCAACACCTGTTTGGCGTTTCTCCTCCCAGGAAATCTGAAGCTAAAACTACCTTTCCTGCTCTGCTTCCACTATTCTTGCTAGGGAGGAAAAGGAACAAAAATACAAAATGTAGTTTGGTAAAGAGAATTAGCTGTTCATTGGACAAGTCAGTAAATATTATTCTATGAATCGTCATTTTAAGATGCGTATTAAGACCCATTTCCCCCATGAGGTTTTCTCTAAGTCCATACATATCCAGTCATCCTACTTCCTATCCTCATTATAGTCACTGTTTATGAAAAACAATACTTCAGCAAATACCTTTTTTTTGTCCTTTTATTTCATTAGACACCCAAGAGTGTAAACTAGTCAAGAGCAAAGTTCAAGACACCAGCATAACATCTAACAGTTCCAAGGACAATGTGCACAATAAATGACAGAATTAACTATGCAACGGCTTGTTTATGATTCGCTTAGACTATAGTGGAGAGTCTTCACAAAGCATGGTAACGATATATATTTTTTTTCTTTTCTAATTGAGGATGCTCTATAATGTTCCAGATTTTCCTTCCCTCCTTTCATGTGGTTGCGATTCCATCCAGATATATCTGTAAACTAAGCGCCCATTAAAAAAAACAAACATGTAAACTAGTGAATAATGTTGGTGAAACGCTTAGGTCCGTGCTTCTACCTCACTTTTCTTCAAAGCTATCAGAAAACAAGTGTTGGGAGGAATGCATCTGCGACTGTAACTGGTCACACTGTGTTAAGGGGGAAAGTTCAAATCCTCTGAGGGACCTTATTATTTAATTTTTCCTCCTCAAGGGATCGAAATCGCATAACGGATATTTACTTGTTTCACAGCCCATCTCGACATGATCAAAACTTTTTGTCAGGGGCAAATCGTAAGGACCATACCTTTAACATTAGGGAACATTTTTTGAGGAAAAATTCCTGGAAAACCCAACGTGTAGGATAGAAGCGGTGAGAAATGGTGTCCCCGCTAGAGGGAGACTGCGGAGGGGTAAATAGGTGGGCACCCAGCTGTTTACGTCACAACCTGCTGCGGGCGCCACGCTCCGGTTGCTATGAAGGCCGCCCTCCCCACCCCGCCCTCTCCCCAGTTCTGGGTCAGGTGTTCACCGCCCTCTGGTGCTCGGTGACCGGCCGGGCTGGCGGCTGGCAGCGCAATGCCATCGGAGGGCTGCTGGAGGGGGCGGTGGGATCCCGGTGCGACAGGAGCCTCGGGCCCGGCCCCCTTTCGGGCCGATAAATGCTAAGCACTCTGCTCGCCGACTGGCAGCAGCGGACCGACTAGAAGCCGGAGGACGTCCAGGGCCACTTCACCAACCGGCACCAGGAAACCAGCTCCAGCAGCGGTGCGACTGCCGGGGCCCTAAGGGAGCGGCTACGCACGCAGAGTGGAGGGGCGGGGCGGGGCGGGGGCGGTGTCGGTGTCGGGCGGGGCCGGCAGCCTAGTAACTGGCTAGGTAGTGGCGGGCCGCTAGATCGCTGTGCGGAAGGGGCTGGGGGTGGCGCGGGGGTGGCGGTGGGGGTGGGGGAAAACGAGTCGGGAGGCGGGGAAGAGGGCGGG